>JAHWFP010082643.1:57785-80815 GCA_023313725.1 Lithobius niger
TGATGGAAAAATTGAAACCTGGGTAAGAATGGAAAAAAAAACTGAAATTGAACTGGGTACCTCTTGTCTTTTTTGGGGACACTTACCACATCGTACCGCTCCCCCCCCCCCTTCCCCAAGCTTGCTACCCTGTCTACGTCAGTATAATGGCCTTTAACTTCTCGCTCATTTAAGTAAAAATATATGTAAATAAACTTGAAATTGCAGTATACTTTTTAAACGGTATAGGTTTTTTTTTCGCCGACTACTACACGAAATAAAATAATAAAATCGTGATTTAAAAACACTTTCCGCATCTCAAGGCAACTGGGAAGATTTTCTACTTGGGCATTAGGAAAGGTAGGCCTGCGTGTAGTAATGATCATCCGCACTGACATTACAGCATATACCTATATCATTCCATGTGAACTATTGTTACAGTGGCAATGAATTTTTAATCACGCGAACATTTACATTTTGCCACGCAAACGACCATTGTTCAAAATTCAATCACAGTTATGGTAAATGACGGGCTATGGTTAATAATAATCAAGATAACACCTCTATAAATGCCTGATAATATTGGTTTAGTACCCACGTGAGTACCATTGTCATTGGCTTGGGGGAACTACGCGAGTCCATCTCTCGAACGAACCAAGATGGCGGCGCGACCGTGAGGCAACGAAAGCGCCCTCCCTCGGCTGGCGTCCCTAAGATGATGTCATGCCAGCTCCATCTCTTTTCTTTCCTCCATGATCTCATGTGACCTTGTTATCCTGATGTTGATGATGATGATGATGATTTTGGCTGTCCCTTTTGTAGTAGGGTGCAGACTGAAGCTGCCTAGCCCACCAATCTCCAAGCACAAAAACCCCGCTCCCTCACTTAGTCTCCACTCTACGGCTCCACATCCCACCAGCAACTTCTTTCTAATTTTCGCTCTCTCTCTCCACCCCCCGCACCCCAGCCAATGAACTACCTAATGGCCTCCTCTCCCTCCCTAGCCCTACTTCTCTCTCCCCGTAAAGTCTTCACGCCACCAACAATCCACCGTCACAATTTCCATCGCTACATTGTCTTCTCCACAAATACGACACGTGACATCCTCTTCCAACGCCCCCTTCCCCCAGGTTTCTACATCATCTCCCTCGTATTGAGAGTCCCAGCCCTCGCCCTACACAACAGCATACTTCCCCAACCCCCCTGTAACAACCTTCCCGTCCCATCCTACTTTTCTCCTCCCAATATCGCTCCACTGAACACTCTTTTATATAGTTCTCTCCTCCAACTTTATACCGCCAGTTCGCCATTCCTCCTTCCCCCTGCCCTTCCCACCCTCACATACTTCCCTGCTAGCATACTCGTCCTACCCACCTACTTTGTGCTGCCCCATCGCGTAACATATTCCTACACCCTCCTCACAATCACCCCGTCTTTCAGCCCCCACACCCTCTTGTCGAACCCAATCTTTGCCACAACTTCTCTCGTCTCGAAGTAAGACCAGTCCATTTCCCCTTTCACCTCCTCCCCAGCAGCGTACCGATTTGCTCGTAATGCCCACCCTTCCAGCTCCTCCTGGAACATCTCCAGCAGCTTCCACCCTTTCCAACTGTACATCAGAATCCTCCTCCTCCCCCCCCCCCACAAACATCACCCCGGAACTGCCATTTCCACAGAATCCTCGTACCTCTAACCTGTTGTACCCCCACATCGCTCCCTTCTTAATCATCCTCTTAACCCTTCCCACTTTCCCTTTCACCTTCCTTTCCATTGCCTCTAGGTAGTCAGGTTTCACATGCAATCTCACCCCCTGATAATCATATTCTGTCACCCTCTATACCCACGTACCCCCTAACTTGAGTGTCTCCTCCTCTTCTTCCCCCAATGATCATCCCCTTCCCCAAACACCACAAACCCGATTTCTCTCCACTAAACTCCTCCTTCATTTCCATACCCCATTCCATGCACTCCTGCGGCTTCAGTTCCAGCCCCTCCCACTCCCCTTCAAGCAGCCTGATGTCATTGGCAAACGTCAGCACCAGTGTGCAGAAATCCTCCTCTCATCTTTTCCTTTCTAAACCCTCCTTCCAATTCCACCAATATTTTTTTCCATTCCTCTAAGATGCACCACCCTCATACACCCTCTTAAACCCCTCTTCAACTTTAAGTTTCCGAAGTTCCCCCTACAGGAGTTCCCACTGCACTCCTAGGCATGTGCAATTTCAAGGAAAGCCACCCATAGGCTCCTCCCCTCCTTCCTCACAACTTCAGTGGCATGTGTCATGACGAAGATATTATTTTCCACCCTCCTCCCCTTTCTGAACCCGTTTTACATCTCCCCAAGATCCCCCCTCACTTCCAATAGGTCTCAAAGCCAGCTTGTCACCTATCTCATGAAGACCTTATATACTGCACTAGTTATGGCTACAGGCCTAAAGTTCTCAATTTCCCCCCTATCCTTTCCCTTCCCTTAATCACATAATAAACTCTCACCCTCTTCCAGCTTTCTCGAACCCTTCCCCCTTTCAAAACCTCATTCATTTCCCAAATCAACTCTCTTTTGCCCTTGGCTCCCATCCCTGTGATCAGATCCACCACCAATCCATCTTCCCCAGCAGCTTTTCCCTTACGAACAAAAGAAAGTGCTTCTACAAACACTCCATAAGAAATCTCCTTCAGCAGCCCTCCTTCCCCCCCCCCCCCACCACCCCTCTTCACTCCCCTATTCCTTCTCCACCTACACAGCCCTCTCAGAGCTTCAGTCACTAAATCCCTAATGCACCCCTCCTTCCTGGCTCCCTTCCCCCTCCCTACTTTGGCTCACCTCGCTACGCTCCCTATTCTTTTCCTTTACAAATCTCAAGAACTTCGAGCCCACTTCCCTGCCCCCTTCTCCTCCTATCTTGCCAGCTTCTAGTATTCTCTGATATTTTCCTTGCTACCACCTCCTTCTTTCTCCTCACATAATTCCTCCACCTCTACTCACTCTCTCCCTCCTTCCCCTTCACAGCCCTCCTTGCCAGATCCTACACGCCCCTTTTCTATCCCTGATAGCCTCCATCATCTGATCTCATCACCCTTTTCCTCTCCCATCCCTTATTTCCCTCCCCACAGTCTTATCAGCCACCTTCAGAATGTCTTTCCCATAATTCTTCAACTCTCTCTTCTACTGCCTTCTCAAAATTTTCCAGTATCTCCAGATTGTTTAGGTTCCTCCTCCTCCCTTCCCTTGTCCCCCTTCCACTCCATTCTGGTTTCCTGTATTGCTTCCCCCTCCTTCCCACCCCTTTTCACTCCCCAATCAAACCAGATCAGACAATGGTCAGAATCTGCTCCCCCCTTATCTTCCCTCAACATCCACCCATCCCCATGTCCCTTACTCATTTCCCTCATTCTCATTCCAAAACACAAACCTGCTATTCCTCCTTCCCCAGGTAAATGCCCGCCTGCTTTCATTCCAAATTAAACCATTGGGGTGAATGTTTAAGCTGATCAAAGATATTTCCATTCTGCTTTTCCTCATCCCTTCAACTCCCAACCGCCACCAGTCTCCCCTCAGCCATTCCCGTAACTAACGTATATTCAAGCCTCCTCCTCCCCCGGACCTTTCACTTACCCCTATCCCTAAAAAAGAGACCCAAACCTCCCCCTCTCTTTTCCTCTTTCCTCCTATGAAGCCCCACCCATTCCCATCCTCTTCATTGCAGTGGCCCCTTCTCATCCCGAAGATGCGTCTCTGCCGCAGCCACAAATTCAAACTCCTCTCCCTCACAACCTCTCCTTAACTCCTCCCACTCCACCTGATATTCTGGAAACCTACCCTCCATCCATCCTTTTCAAAGGTGGACCCTTCTTCTTCCTCCTCCTCCCCCACATTCAACCACCCGCCTCTTCCCCTCCCCATCTTCATTCTCATTGCTCACCTCTACTTCCCTTTGCATCTTATCCCCTCCTCCCCCCCAAAAAAAAATCCGTATCTACCCGTACATGTCTCGATCCAAAACCTCCTTGCTGCCGCCTGCAAAAAGTGAACTCCATCGCTGCACCATCCTCCTGCTGTCCATGCTCCCTCATACCTAAAACCTCCACCTTAGGCCCCCACATCATGCGCAACAGCATAGAGTTAAATGTTCTTACCTCCTCCAGCGCTGCTTCATCAGCTCCCCCTTTTTCTTGGACCAAGCAAACCAGCACTCTAGCCTTTGGCCTGACAATGTTCTGTTCTCTTACAATTGCTTCTAGCCCTCTTGTGTGCCATACCCAATTCCCCTTCCCCACATCGTTGATCCCCACATGGAAATTAATAAAACCTCCTTCTTCCCTTAGGTTCTTGTTTGAATCCCCCACAAGGAGAGTAAAATCACTCCAACGACAACCCCTGTGCATGATAAATTTTACCTCCTCTCTCTGCTCTCAACGCTTTCCCGCCTAGTGATTCTAGCAACATTACTGTCACCCACCACCACTTCAGTCGATTCCCCTCTGCCTCCATTCTCACATGCCCTTCCACCTTCTTCCCTGACCCCATAGCCAGCTGCACCTTCCCCATCACCTGGTCTTTTCCTTAAGTCTTCTTCAATTCCCTTCCCAGCATCATTTCCTTTGTTTCCCATGTGCTTCTCCACTTCCTTAACCTCCCCCCCCCCCATGCTTCTTCCCCATCTCCATACCATCATCATCACCACCACATCTCATCGCAGGACCACCCATCTTCATACCATCATCAACTCCCCCACACCCGATCGCAGCACCTCTAATGTGTGTAACATGATACACACCCACTGGTATTTGTATTGGTTATATAAGAACCAGGGCTCCTCTGACATGGCTGCTGCCTGGTCTAAAAAAATATTTTTTATATTTTTTTTCTATCTACAGCACAGTACTTTAACTTTTGTAAATATTCCTTTTCATTTTAAAACATCACTGTTGCTTTTCATTTTTGACTTTGGCTTGCAACTGATTTCCGTAATTTTTGTAGGCTACTTTGATAGTTTTTGTGTGTTTTGTGACCAATATCTTTTTCTTTTAACCTCCTGTATTGTTTTTGTGATCATTTGTACGTAGTTTTTTTTTTTTTTTGATAGTATGAATAACCTCCGTAGTCCGTACCCTTTGAAGCTACTAACACCTTTCCTGACTTCACTGCATCTGAGCACCTAAACTATTTTAATATCGATGCTAATGGTTCATCCAACTGTCTAAAGAAAGTTACGTACGTTGCTTGCCCTGAGTTTGTTTCAGAATCCGCTAGTCACAGTGAAAATGAGTGTTCCTTCATAGTTATGAGGATAAACGTTCAAAGCCTAAATGGGTATTATGACAATTCTGAGACACTTATTTTCAACCTTAATTTTTTCCCCAGACATAATTGCTCTCACTGAAACCTGGATTCAGGATGGCCAAGAAAGTTTGTACCGTTGAAACAATTATTCTACTCTTGGAAACAATTATGGTAAAAAACAAAGTGATCATGGTGGAGCTACGTTCGCCATTACAGAAAATATGAATTATTCTGGGAGACACGACCTTGACCTCGAAATATTGAAATAAAAGCAACATCCGGCCTGCCTTATAACCATAACAGCCATGCGCAGTCATGTGTCCGCACGCTGCCATCACGAGATTCAGCACCACTATACCACGTCACTTCCGCCTTCGTCTTCTCGTGATCACGTGAACGACGTCTGGCCTAGCAGACGAATTGCGAGGTCACGTGACAGCATTGACGCAAAAACTGTGTCGTCACAACTGGAAACAATGAAACGTCATGGTTATTGTAGGCGTGCAAAGGATCATATATACGTGCGGGACGCAGTAAATAAGGTTACCAATATTCAACAGAAATCTCCTAGACGCCACATTTTAAAATGGATTTTTAGTAGGGATTGACTAACGGTAAGTAAATAAAATTTTGGGGCTGTACTTGATGTGGAGGATCGAGAAAAATGGCTCTGGGAGGAATGTCCTTTTAAGTATCTTGATTAAAACATCATCGTTGATCCAGTTTACAGGCAGCCTAATTCTGGCTACACAAAATTTCATGCAGCAATTGAAGCAACTTTTTCAGAAATTACGTAAATCCAAAGATATCATTTACATCATTGGTGACTTTAATCTGAACTTATTGGATCATGAAAATGGCCCTAATTTTTCAAAATTCCTCGATCTTACTTAAAGCCTAGGCTTTATTTCAATGGTCACAATTCCTACAAGAGTTATCCCAAAATTGAATGAATGAAGCAATTTAATGCGAAAACACGCTTAAGGACTAGGAAGAGTATGTTGTATCCACTTACATTAAGCCTAGATTAAAATTCAAATAACCCAACTAACAATGAATTAATTGTACAATAAAGCAAGACAATTAAAATGATAGGCCTAATACAATTTAAAATTTTTCCATCATAAAATATGTGTAAAGAAAAATAATAGCAAGCCAAAGGCTTTAGTCATTTTTAAAGCTGTGTAAAAGAAAGAAAAATAAAAAAATAATAATCCAAGGCTCTAGTCATGTTTCATCATCAAGTCCACCTAATGTATCTCGAGAGATCAACTTTCCTAAGTCTGTTCTTAAAAACTGTTAGGGAGGGAGCCATTGCCACATCTGTGGGTAGTGCATTCCAAACATTAACAATTCTGTGTGAAAAGAAATATCTACAGCAATCCCTTCTGACATTTCCCACAACGAGTTTAAGAGGGTGGCCTCTTGTAAGGTCACAACTTCTAACTTTAAAGAATCGACTACGATCTACACTAGTGAGATTATGTAGAAGTGAACATGTTAAGTTTAGGTTAATTAAAAAAAATTAATTTAGAGTCTCTTGAATTAAAGAGATTAAAAATTAACCGACTCTTTAATTCAAGAGACTCTAAATTAATTTTTTTTAAACGTTCAGAATAATTCTTGTTTTTAAGACCAGGCAAGAACTTTGTGAAACACCTCTGAACCGACTCACCCTGATCAACATCCTTCACCAAATGTGGTGACCAGACTGGGCTTGAATACTCAAGAAGTGGCCTTACAAAAATTATAAATGCCCATATTAAAGTTTTAACATCACCAGAAGTGAAAAAGTCTCTTATCATTGCCATTGTTTGTCTAGCAATTTTTACAATGTGGTTATGAAGGGAACTACTTTTTAAACCACTAATGAACCACGCACCAAGGTCACTGAACTCAACGACACGATCCAATGCTTTACTAAGTAACTGATAGCTCATTTTGCTATTTTTATCTCCTCTATGGAAAACGTTACACTAGGAGCTTGAAATTGGTAACTACCGTTTGCCGCACAAGATTTCATGAATTGATAAAGCTGATGTCAAGGCCTTTAAATGTTTAATGCGATTGTAGAATTTAACATTATCAGAAAATTTAGAGGTCTTTACATGAGAGTGTTCGATCTTCAGATCGTAAATATAAAAGAGAAATAGCAGGGGTCCCAATATGGATCCTTGAGGTACGTCACTGGTAACGCAGGTTTCGCGAGAAATGGCTGATGCCACACAAACCTGCTATGTTCTGTTTTCCAAGAAATTATTTTATCGATTTAAGAATGTTTCCTTCAATACCAATATTTGCCAAAACTTGTGGTATGGTACAGAATCATAAGCCGTACCAAAGTCAATTAAAAAGACATCAACTGGCTGCCCAGATTCCAAAGCCTTAGACCAGTCATCAAGACACTGACACAGTTGAATAACGGTAGATCTCCCTGGTATAATATCACACTGGTCTTCAGATAAGCCCTTTTTCAAAAGGAAGGTCATTATGTGGTTTCGAACAACATTTTCAGTAATTCTACATAGTATACAAGTCAACTATACTGGTATGTAAATTGATGGATCTGCAGCATTACCCTTCTTGAAGACAGATGTAACATGTACTTTCTTCCAACATAATGGAGGTATATCAGTTTTTAATTATTTATTTATGATTTTTGATAATGACACACACAATTCTACAGCATACTTCTAATAGAAGGCTGAAGAAAAACCATCGGGGTCGATAGCATTGCTGTTTTTAAGCCAACAAGAACACACACCTAATAAAGGATGGGGAAATAACGAATGGTGGTAACGAATCTGACTTGGCAGATGACTGACAATAATTAAAATTATCATTTTTTTTTTCCGTAAAATTTCTAGCAAATACCCTGTTGAAAATTTCTACATTTTCAAAACAATTTTTTTAATTTATCATTTAAATGTAGTGGAGGTAAATGCTGTATATGACTGGTTTTCCTTTTAACGTATTTAAAAAGGACAGACGGAGTGCCTTCAGATATGATTTTACGTTCATTAGCTATGTCTTATTTTAACTGCGTCAGCCAATTTCACGAGGCCCTGCTTATCTTGTTCTGAAATACTTTTATCTTTTCTGTTTTTTTTTTTTTTTAACTTACATAGTTTCTTTTTTAGATTTACAAGATTTCTTATAAGACGAGGATAGCAAAAAGATCTATTTGCACGCCATGGTTTATGATAACTATTCTTATTTATAACTACTAATAGCTCATTGTCAAACAAATTCCACATTTCTTCAACACCCATGTTATCATCAGCACCTGCTGACCAGTCTTTAGTTTTTAGATATTCATACATAATGTTAAGGAAAATTGGAAAAAAGCCAACAGCAAAAAACATACACTAGAAATAACATAGTTCACTAAGCCACCTTTAGGCACTTACATTTCGTCGTAGTGGCATGACCCGGACTCGAACCAGCTCCCAGTTCGCCCCCAGATCACTTGTATAGCGCCTTAATCGCTATGGCCACATCCTCCACTGGCATAAAGATAACTCACTGAACCCGTTATTAAGGTCACAACCGTGACCAGGGCTCCATTCGACAATGGAGAGGGAAGACACATCATACACTCACAAGGCTCAATAAAGGAGAAATAAGTAGATATAAATCCCTGGAAATGATATTAAGGAAAATTGGAAAAGAGCCAACAGCGAAAATCATACACTAATTCCAATTTTCCTTAATATTATTTCCAGTGATTTAGGTCTACTTATTTCATATATAATGTATCATGATCAATAACATTCTTTAACTTTGGAAGATTAGCTACTATATACATATATATTTTTACAGTTTTCGAATTGTGCACAAAACGTAACCATACATTTATACTAAAATGTTCGATCACATTTACATCGTATACAAGGCGATGACTGTCAACCAATATCAGGTCGAGATCTTTATCGCCACGAGTAGGCTCAGCAACAAGTTGTTTGAAAGCCAGCAAGGAAATGCAGTTGAAGAACAGGCGTTGGTGGATGTTATCAACCTTAAAGGAGAACCAATCTATGTATGCCATATTAAAATCGCCGAGAATAATATTTGGTAGTATTTTAGGCACATTTTCTTCTATGAATTTGTTCATCATTACAATGTTGGATTCGACCCTGCCATTTGGTATATAACCAAGAATGATGTTAAGAATACCTGGACCAAAATCCATGCTTGCCTCAAGGTTTGTAGCAGTTCTAATAACATTGCAGGTTAGTTTTTTTTTTTTTCACAAAGACTGCTAGACCACTTGCACTCGAACCCCTATCGCGTCGTATCACACAACATGGTAAATCTCTGACCAACACTAAGTTAATCATCGATTGATTCAACCAAGTCTCAACTAAAAAAATTATGTCGTAATTTTCTGAGGAGAGAAGGAGGTAGAGTTCACCCATTTTAAGTTTAACAGTTCTTCCATTTAATAAGCAACAGTATTACCCTTAACAAACAGTCTTTTTTGGAATCTGATCCCAAGAAATTACTGGTAGACTTGGAAGTGAAAGCTACACAATTTTTGTTGTATACAATTTCAAAAGGAGATTTCAAGAGATGAGGTGGCTCCATTAAACTCACAATCCCATTTTACCATAGTATAGGAGTGCCAAACATTATGCTTCTTATTAATCATAAGTTTCCTGCATTTTCAAACACATTACTACTGTTTGCCACCTCATTGACAGTTTGCCAGAATTGCATCTATGACCAGCTCTTTACAAGATGGAGAGAGATGTAATCCATCTGATGATTGTAAACTCTTAACTGCTAATATTGGATTCCATAATGAAATAAGGTTTACACATTTTTTTCTACACATTTTTTTTTTTTTTTGCCATAAGGCTGCCATTAGAGATGACCATGTGGGTTTGTAATTTATGCCATGCTGACTGCTGAATCCACTGTGTGAAAAATGCTTTCGATTGCAATTTCAAGCCGTGATATTATTCCCTCAGGAGTGACAAATCCAATATTGTTTGTGCCAAGGCATAACATGACATTATAAATATTATTAAAAGATCCCATAATCTCTGGAATGAATGTATTGTGCGCGCTGCGTATCTTGAGTCCTGCAGATATTTTATGAGCGGTTACATTTTCCTGGAGGGAGCAGCTTTCATCGACAGCCGCCATTGTTTTTGTAACCATCTAGGATATCAACAAGGTGCTCTGCCATCGAAAACATACAATCTATTATCTGTATTCGTTCTGGGGCGAACTCAAGATAGGCCGCGGACACTATAGTTACGTATTTTATGCCTGCAACAGGGATACAGCATGTTCGTGATTCTACACCACTTTTCAATGGTAATTTTCAAATTTCTTACCTGGAAATCACCAATTATTAATCATCTGCCATGTGCTATTTTCTTTAGTTGAGTGTAATATTGTTTTACTGGGTTGGCTAATAACATCAGAAACCGTAAATACTTTTGCACTACGATGCAAAGATGTTGGATTCATGAGTTGAGATGTCTAATTACTCAATTTGAGTTTTTAATGTTTTGTTTTGATCCAGTTCAAATATTAGGC
Organism: Lithobius niger; assembly: GCA_023313725.1. Lineage (NCBI taxonomy): Eukaryota > Metazoa > Arthropoda > Chilopoda > Lithobiomorpha > Lithobiidae > Lithobius > Lithobius niger. The sequence goes on from JAHWFP010082643.1 coordinate 68,599, forward strand.
GACTTTGTGGGATAGACGAACGTTTATTTCCATCCACGTTTTCTTTGGCGGGCTTACGGTTTTCCTCCCATGTATTGCATGTTTTTTTCTGTTTAGACTTAATTTGATAAGATGTGCCAATAAAACCTGCACCTCTCCAGCATCAATACTTGATAAAACAGTGCTAACTATGACTTTATTTGTGTTTTCCATTGATGAGACTCGAAAGTCTTAGAATTTCCAATACTGCTTCCTGGGATTTAGACAGGTTTTTTTTTATTGTCTTAGCTGACATGACATTATGTGTTAAAATAATATTTTTTACTTTGTGCTCAACATTTTCAAAGCTCACTTTTATCATTTCACCAAATGAGTCGATTATAGTGTCCGCAGCCTATCTTCAGTTCGCCCGAAAACGAACACAGATGATCGATTGTATATTTTTGGTAGCAGAGTGCCTTGTTGATATCCTAGATGGTTACACAAAAACAATGGCAGCCGTCGATTAAAGCCGCTCCCTCCAGGAAGACGTAGCCGCTCATAAAATAACTGCAGGACTTAAGATACGCTGCGCACAAAATAGTGTCAGGAGTTTGTCAAATTGTTTTGAGGATGCATTTTCATTTTGATCATTGGTTTGCCCCGTCTGTAATTCTGAAACAATTTGTAGTTTCTCTTTAGTTTGGGATAATAACCCACGTACTAATTGCCGAAGACGGTCTCCAGATTCGGTGTGGATATTTAAAAGCGTATCAAACTTGTAATTTACTTCAATATTCTCAAGTTTGTTTTCTAATCTCCTATTTCAATTGCCTCCTTTGCACGTTGTGTATCACATATTGCCTCAACAGTCTAGGTGTCACATGTCACGGAGACTAGTTTCACCTTTTCTAGGTGGGGTTGCATTTTTCCTTGTACTGCTTCACAACTGCTAATTAATTCAGCTGTAGAGGATTTTATCATTGGAGACAAACAAAGTTTGTTAATGTCACAATTTTGATGTAATTTGATCAACAAGTGGAGACAAAGCATAACATACTGTTGTCATGCTTCGTAGATACTTTTTTCTTTCTTCTTTTTTGATTTTATTTTTTATTTTTATTCACATATTGAGATGATAAATGGTTTACATTATAGCGATGGTTTCCAAGACTAAGGGTGCATTTATGCAACGACTCACCCTTGCATTCTCGCAGCCAGAAGCCAAAAATCTTCTGAAATTCCAACATGGCGGCAGTTTTAGCTGCACCGACTCACAACGTAAGCAGTCAATATCACGAGTTCAGAAGCGAACGAGAAACTTGGTTCGTCAGAAGAAATTCTTTACCTTATTGTCACGGATTATAAGACTGCAAGCATTTACTCAAACGATGTCGGCTTTAGCTAATCCAAATAACGTTGTTACCATGGCAACGACACCTTTGCCATCTCGATTAAATTCTAGCTGCGAGAATGCAAAGGCAAGTCATTGCGTAAACGAGCGCTTATTCGTCCGACTTTCCTTTTCGGCCTCCGAGAAAGCTCAGTGTGCTCTGTGGATGTATTTTTCAGCACCATATTTTTTTTTGTTTGTGTCAGTACCTAGTAAATATTTCACTGCCCTCACTGCATTCAACACACTGGCTCCAGTGCCTGAAATCAGAAGCACACATTTTTTTTTTTTGATTTAGCTAAAACAACAAAATTTGTTGGTTTAGCTCGATGTGTATGAATTTGTTTCTTAACAGCTGCACTGAGTTCAAACTGAGTTACGACGACGATGATGACGACGACGACGAAAAATGGCCGTGCTGCAGGCCAAACGGTTCGCTTGTTGTCATTAAAATTTGTAATGCAGTGAAATAGTTATGACACGAACCCAAATACTGAATTTCGTTGGTCTAGGTTAATTCTGGGGGAGCTATAAGGTTTCCAAGTTTCACATTTTCCCAACAAGAAGAACAACAACTACAATATTGTAGTCACATCAAAATAGCATTACTCGTTGTTAATACATACATTTGAAGTAACAAAACTGAAAATCGGTTTATTGGTTCGATCTAAGGAGAGCTTATTTTTTTTCGACAAGAATAATCAACAACAACAATATTGTAAATATTATAAAGCAAGCAGTAAACGTTAAAATAACACGGCCACTAGATGGAGCCAACAGAAGATTCTTAAGAATTTCTGTTAAGATAAAGAAAGCTATAAAGGTTTAAGACATCACGGCCGCTAGATGGAGCCACAGTCCGTTAATATTGTCCGTTGGGATAAGCAAGCTTTTTTTTTTCGGTTTTAGTCGGTTAAAAATAACAAGGCCGCTAGATGGAGCCACAGTAGATTCTTAAAATTTTCTGTTGGGATAAAGCAAACTGCAAAGATTAACAATATCATGGCTGTTAGGTGGAGCCACAGGATACTTACGATTTACTGTTGGGATAAAGCAAACTCCAAAGGTTAACGATATCATGACCGGTACAGGAAGCTACAGTAGAATCTTAAGATTTTCCAATGGAATAACAACGTGAAAAAGTTATAATGCTGCTGCATGTAACAAAGATGCAACAAACGGAGCGGAGTTCTTTATTTCCGATTTTTTTCCCGCTTGGAAGCCGAATAAGTAACATTTTCGGCAACTGACATAAAAGGAATTCGTGATTATAATAACAAAATGAAACGATCCGGGTTTTCGTTAAATCTTTTAGTCTAAACAGTATCGTGCTGAATCTATAATTTTGATATCATGTGGCCTCAACATTGCGCTGCCCACATGACTAAATTTCTTATTTTGATCTGTTCATCAACGCGCCAGTTGAAGTGTTTCTAAGTTGTTGTTTTCCTCGAGCGTTTATTTCATTGTATACTGTTGCTTGTTTTTGTTTTTTCGGCGCACGAACCCATGGATTAAACAAACACAAATGCAAACCTATTTAAGTTGCCTATTCTGGCTGCACCTCCTGTTTATAAAAAAAATGTGATGGTAATTTGTTTTATGGCTTTGTTGAATTTGGGCGCCTCGCTTCATTGTTTTGTGTTTTTCAGCATATTTTTTTGTTCACATAATCGATTTTGTCAAGGAGTTAGGAATTTATTCAGGACCCTGGCCCGAAGCCACAAGCCCTCTACTGAATGCTATAGCCTAGGGCCACGAGGGACACACCCCTACTTTACACTACATTACTCTACATTACATTGCTTGACAAAACTTTACACAATGCAGACCACAAAACCGTGACATATGCTTGGAAATAGTCTGTGCCCCACGCTTGCAACTGTGTGCACATGAGCACTCTCGCTTTGTCCTTTTACTGTATACCTCTACTGTGTACTCTCACCGTGCACTTCCGCTGTGTGTTGTCACTTCGCTCTTGCCACTTTCACCGTGCGGCGACCACTTGTGTTCCGTGCATGTCGCCTATTGAGGATCTTCCATTGTGTACCAGCATGTACAAATAGTTATCGCCAGATGCGAGTTTTGAAGACTCGCAGAGACAGTTGCAGAGACAGACCATGCTTACAGTCGGAAACCAGTCGCTTTGCAGTAACTTGCTACAGCACGCAGTCGCGCAATATCGTCGCGCCTCTGTTGAGAGACGTCTAGGAGGGTCTGCAGCAGAGTCAAGGTGGTCGTCCGGACGCGAATACGTTCATGCTGCGCACTGTAGCAGGTGCAATGTAACAGAAAATGTGGGATTGTTTCGGTCACGCCACACATAGTCCAGAGAAGGGACTCAGGCCATCATAACTGATGTCTGTGATCAGATAATAGGGTATGCCCAAGCCGCAGATGCAACAGCAATTTAGCCATTCAGTTGAGCAAGCAACCCACAGCAGACTTATAAGAGCCGGCAGGGTTCAGGTGAAACAGAAACTGACCCGTCATGGCATCATGCCACTCTCTGGCCTACACCTGTTGAATCCAGAAACGAAGAACAGCACGATGCGACCTAACACACTGCACAAGTGTCGTTTGCTCACAGCAACTGATTTATCTCTTGCAACAGCTTCGGCCCACTCATTCCCATAGCGTCCTTGGGATAGGTGGAAATGAGCAAGCTGATTCTGTAGCGAAAGGGGCCCTTTCTGATCCTCTCGGAAGGGATCTCAGCCTTGTTCCCTCAGACGCCTTTCCAACTCTGCGTCTGAGGCTGCACGCTTTTTGGCAAACTTTTTGGGACAGCCAGGACGGTAATAAATTACGAGCTACTAAAGACACTGTCGAGGAATGGCACTCGGCGTGTCGCCGCAGTCACCGTAAAGAGATTGTGTTGGCCCCTTGGCACATTGGTCACACCCGACTTGCTCACTGTTTCTTTCTGCGGGAGGGTTGACCCTCCCGAATGCTATTGGTGTCGACGGCCACTTACGGTCCGGCACTTCCTTGTTGATTGTCGCCTTATTGATGGTGTTCGTCGTCGTTTCATCTTCCGCATGACATTGAGCATCAGTTGGGTGATAACTCTGTCCTCCTGTTCGGTGTTTTTCAATTTTTGCAGGAGGTACAGATGTATGACACAAGATTTAGATTAGGGGTTTGAATAATATCTCTGTAATGTGTGGTGCAGAGGCAACCCGGACCACTGTACTGTGGATGAGGTTGATGCTAATGACCAAGCTGTTGACGCATCATTAAGCCTCAATCCCCCTCCCCATAGCATCCACCATGACCACGGACCCACGTCACAGCTACCTCAGAAATCTGCATGGCGACCCAGAGTTTCCAACAGACAGTGAAAATCGTGGGGTCAGTAACATTCATAGAGATAAGGGAACACTGCAGAGCTGTCAAGCTGGATTTAGAATAAATCACAACAGTGAACGGTGGTAAACATAAGTCCGAAGCAACGTCAATGGCAATAGGAATGGCAGCCAGTTCGCACACGAAACTAGAGGACACATTTGTTAACAGATGGCTTGACACTCAATTTGAGTACAGGGACGCAGACACCAACACCGCCAACTCTCTCGTCCTTAAAGAAGGATGTGTCACAATACACTTCACAGTCAGTGCTATGCTTTTCAAAAACCGCAGATAGTGATGCACACCATTCCCAGACAGTGGCTACGTTTATCAAGATGCCGCAGACTGGGTTCGCACAGACACGTGACTTCCCGTCCTGCAGCACCGAGATTCTTGCGAGACTTATCACTCAACAAACAGTAGTTTGTTAGGATTCTCAAATTTCGAATGGACAAAGCAATGAGTAGTTCATCCACTCGGAGGTGCAGAGTGGATCTGTTTCAAATGTGTCCCAATGGGTGTGGACTGGTGAGGAGGACAGACAATCGTTGATACAGACTTGCAAACTACGAATGTGCCTCTGGGCTGTTGTCAAAAACAGGAGACGAAAATCAACCATCGACTGAATGTAGGTTTGGAATACAGACAGTATGGCACCTCTCTGGATTGACTGACACCGAGTGAGCGTTGGGAAGTTTACTGGCAACTCTCTCCTTCAAAAGGCGAACCTCTGCAATCCATGACAGATCTCCGTCAAGGACAACCCCGAGGTACTGATCACTGGTAGTCACACTCGTGCCGTCCACATTCACGCTCAGAAGGACTACACGAACTGCATGGGAGCGAAAAAAATCATTAGTTTCGTTTTCGCAGGCGCCAATGATACGCCACGTACAGAGAGACGTGCAGTCACAAGATCCAAAGCTGCTTGAACGTGAGAAACAAGAGCGCTTGGGTCTGCTCCCACAAACCAGAGTGCAACGTCATCCACATAGCTAGCAGAGGATGTTTGCATTCTACTGCATCTCAAAGACATCATTGATAATCATGGTAAACAAAACTGGGCTAAGGGAGCTGCCTTGCGGAAGACCGCTATGCGAGTATGTGGAAGACAACCAGAACCCATTAATCCTACTGACAAACTCTCGGCCTCCTAGCAAGGCAAGGATAGCGCTGGACAGCTGCTGCCAACACACATGGTGGCAAGGGAGAAACAAACCCATTCAGCACTCACAGTGTCATATGCTGCCTTGATGTCTAACAAAAACAGCAACGACTGAGTTACCGTGAGCCCCAGCTTCTCGGATACCCAACAGAAGGAAAAGAACTGGATCCTGCGCACTCCTATTCGCTCTGTAGCCAAATTTGTGGAGAGACTGATAAGTCTGAATATAACAGTTCAGACGTTGAACCAGCATCCTCTCGTGCACTTTAAGAGTCTAAAGGTGTTAGTTGTTTCGCCTAAAATGTCTATAGGCCTTCCTACTAAACATGCTAAAATTCCTCTAGGGTTGGTGTCCGGGAAGCAGGCACCATTTTGGATTTTAGTTCCCAATTCTCGATTTTCCTATATAACGTGACATCTATCAACATTTTGCATACTACAATGTAATACGAAATTGAACTCAGTTAAATTCTATACAAAAAGGGTGTCTTACTTTTTTTTCTATATCTCACCGTTTTCAAGAAAATGGCGTTCAAAGATTGACCCCTTCCCCCATTTCTTTGGCTGTAACTCCTTAATAAATCAAAAAACACAATGTGAAACAGGGACGTTCAGCACACAATTCTGGGCAGGAAAGGTTAACCTATGTACATCTTTTAGGTAAAACCAACCATTGAACTCCAAAATCGTACTTCAGGTTTACCACCCTTAATTTGCATGAGCGCGCCTTTGTTCGATTGGTTGTCATCATTACCTTCGGTTTCAAAGTGCCCTTGTGAGCTTTCTAATAGCCCAATATGGATATGCTTAGTATTTTCTGAACGGTGGGGATCTATTCTTTCCATCAATACTAACCGAAATTGTTTAACCGTCCTATGCTCATTTTAAGGTGAAGACATAACGGTATAGCGGCAAAAGGGTACATTGATTTTCGAATTCAAAGTACGCTTGCGACCCCTTTAATAGTCCGAAATGGACATGTTTGGGATTTTCTGAAAGATGAGGTTTTCCATCATTTCTAACCTAAATTGTTTAGCTTAGATACAAATACAAATATGAACATTACAACGGTCCTTTGAAAATTGAAACTAGCTGCTACGCCAAATACAGCTAGGCTACACATTTAAACGGGCGTTGTGCGGTCCCTATCTAAGATAAACAAATTCGGTTAGGATTGACGGAAAGAACAGTTCCGCACCTTTCATAATATCCTAGGCATGTCCATTTCTGGCTATTAGAAAAAGCTTGCAAGAGCACTTTGAAAACGAAAATCACCAAAACGTTTTCACCGCTTCGCCATTACTACTTTACCTTTAAATAGGTGCAGGATAAGCTGAACAGTTTCGGTTAGGATTGATGGAAAGAATAGATTCCTACCTTTCATAGTATCCTAAGCATGTTCATTTAGGGCTTTTAGAAAGCTGGCGAGAGCACTTTGCAACCGAAGGTAACTACAACAACCAATTGAACAAAGGAGCACTCGTGCAAACTAAGGGTGGTAAACTTGAAATACGATTTTGGAGTTCAATGGTTGGTTTTACCTAAAAGATGTATATCACCTTTCCTGTCTAGAATTATGTGCAAAACATTTTTACTGCAAATTATGCTTTGATTTGTTAGGGCGCGTTTACGCAACGACTCGCCTTTGCATTCTCGCAGCTAGAATTCATTCGCGATGGCAAAGGTGACATTGCCATGGTAACAACGCTAAATGGATTAGCTAAATCCGACATCGTTTGAGTAAATACTTGCAGTCTTATAATCCGTGCCAATAATATAAAGAATTCCTCATGACGAAGCAATTTTCCCAAACGCTTCTGAACTCAAGTTATTTGCTGTTTTCGTTGCGAGGCGGCAGACATAAAACCGCCGCCATGTTGGAATTTGAGGTGATTTCTAGATTCTAGCTGCGAGAATGCAAAAGCGAGTAGTTGCGTAAAAGCGGCCTTAACGGTTAAGAAGTTACAACCTAAAAACAGTTTTTGGGGGTAAATCACCCCCTCCCCCTCAGGTTTCCTTTGGGTTCCCGGGCCCACACCTTAATGGACTTTTAATATGTTTAATAGGAAGACCTAACAGACATTTTTGGCGAAAGAAATACACCTTTGAATTTAATGCCCCCCAATTTTGAGCTCCGTTGACTGGACTAACTAGCGCATGTCTTGATTAAGTCTGGTTCGTATTGTACATTGGTTAATTTAACAATTGATTTGTTTACAGGCTTGTTGCGATTTGAGCCTGTGAAGTGAGGAAGTTCTTTAAACCCGTAAAAACTTATTTCTTGTCTGTGTACCTTAGGTGCTGTTAGTTTTGTCACGGTTTTAAACCCTTAAATCTTATGTCATAATGTAGTTGTTTTGTGATTGTACTTTGTTTTTTAATTTTATTATTTCTTTTTTTCTTACAGTAGCCACCATTTATAAGGAACTCTGTTTCACGGAATTATTGTTTTTGATGAACAGATTGCAAACAATCATTCTAACAGATTTAGTGCTACTCTCTTTCCGATATAAAAAATTTGCGGGTCAAATTTTTAAGGAACCTTTTTCACTGTCCCTTGATGTTCTTTGTAAGTGGTGTCGTTCTTTGGTATCATATCTGACGTGTTTCTTTTGAAATACTTATGTCCCCTTTTTTGGTTTTCTTGACAGCACTACTTTATATTGCAAAAACTTAAGGAGTCCCTTTTCCCTTTACCCAAACCCTTTGTATCAAATGCCTATTTTCCGTGGTTTAAAAAAAAAGACTTCTTTTGCGTTTACCATGTTTTTCACTATTTGCTTTTTTTTTCACTATTGTTCTCTGATTCCTTTTGGCTGTCTGATATCACTACTTCATATTGCCAAAACTTGGTAGGCCCCTTTTCCCTTTAGCTTTTATATTATATGCCTCGTTTCGGTGGTTTAAAGAAGCGTTCCTGTTGGAATGTGGTGAAGAAGAAAAAACAATGGAGCGAGTTGCCTAAATTCAAATCCATAAAAGACTACGTTGCACTTTTCTCGAAGACCGTAAATCCACAAGTGTAAGGTTTTCATCCAATGATTAGTAGAAGAATTGATTATGTTTATCACTAACAGGACACTTTTCACGAATGCCATTGTTGTTTCGTGTTACACCGTGGTGGCTGACATACTGTACATGAGCTTCTACAAGATCCCTGTAAATCCGCTTTGATCAACGACAACAACGTCAGATCAGGGTTGGTATTGAGTTGGTAATAAGGATACACATTTTTAATTCTGCTGCTAGTGTGGTCGATGCTGCTGAAGTTGAGGCAGTTTGTTTTCTTTGCTCCAGGAATGCCTATCGGGGTTGTTTTGAAATCCCTGGCATCGAAGAAGCATTTTTTGGCTGTGTCTCTCAAGATAAACGGTGCAAGTGTGAACATTTTTGATTTGAGCCACCAGTGCGTCGAAGCGCGACTGCACTGGTTATCATATGAAGTTTCCGTGCGTGACATCTGTAATGCTTTTGAACGGTTCGGCAAAATTGAGTCATACTCTCGTGGAAAATTAGAGGCAGAGATGTTTGCGAATCTGGCATCAGAGTTGTCAGAAAAAAGTTCGTGAATCAGCAGTGCTTGATGATGTGACAGACATGTGCATATCCGTGGAATTCCTGCCTGTGTACCGATCCAAGATCGTCCTCTGTGCTGCCTCTGCAGCGGGCTCAGCGGGCATTTCTGGTGCGCGTGCACGAGTGTGTTGTACATCATCAGTGGCATTTATCACGACCCACGAGACCTTTGCCCATATCTTCACACCATCACATTCGAGAGAGAGTGGGGCGTGACAGCCAACAGCGGGAGTGCAGTTCCTGATAAAAGAAGAGTAAGCGAAGTAAGTGCGACAGAAGTGTGTGAAGTGTGTACAGCTACAAGTGAAGTGAGCAGTGTGCACAATCGTAGTGCCGCAGTGCTTTGTGCAAAGCGTGCAAAAAGTGCAGTGGTGCTAGTAATGTTGATCAGTCAGTAAGTGATGATGCTGTTGCAGACCCCAATGTTTCCGAGAGTGAGTTGGGGAAGAGTGCGACTATTGCACCGCCCGCAACGCGCAAGAAGGTTTTGAGTCGCTCAAAGCGTAGCAGTAGCTATGGAAGTGAAGTGATGCAGCAGCAGAGTGAAGACTCACTACTGGTGGAAACCTCAGAGCTTCAGCCACGAAGTGAATCTGGTGTGCATGTGTGTATGTCTGCTCCTCTTTGTGTGCCCGCTACTTCTTGTGCTCCACAATACAGTGATAATAATATTATTGAGTGCGACATCACTGATTTAAGTAACAGCATCTCAATGAGCCTAACCAAGATGAGCACAGAAATGACCAATGTGAATTACAGTTGTCCAGAGGTTAATAGCAGTTCTTTTGAAATGAATATTATTTGTCTAGAAATAGATACTGAATGTCCAGATACGACAGCAGATAGTATTTTGAATGTAGAGGTAAGATCAGCGGCAGAGGCTGAGACAGTCTGGTGCTTGAGGACCTGAGCCATTCGTCTGCCAATACTCGATTCATCTGTTCCTGAAATGCCAGGGGTTTTGGGAATAAAGTAGGAGATAGACAATTTATTACAGTTTGTTGACATTTTAGGAATTCAAGAAGCAGGTCAAGTTCAGGTCGGTAGCGTACCAGTCCAAGATACTGCGTCACGTCTTCGTTGACTGAATTGTTTATAAAACCATTTCCAACGACACTTTACAAGGCCAGAAAATAACCGAAAATAGCAAAAATGCGTCAGCTTCTGGGGTTCTGCCCCGGACCCCTCTGGGAACTTAAAGCACTCCCCAAGTCCCCCCCCCCCCTATAGCTGATATTGGTTTCTCCCTCCACAACTTTCGTCTAAAACTGCTGGTGTTGCCCCCTCAGTGCAAAACCCTTGCCATCCCACTGCACACTACGCAAGAAAATGAGAATTTTTCTAAAACTTAAAAACGTACTAAAATATATACGATTTTTCACTGTACTTTACCCTCCCGTCCTCAGTGTCCTCTTGTCGGGCATGGTTTGGCACCACTGATGGACCCCACTCCCATGATTAGGTGTTGTAGTTTGACCTCTAGAGAGGACAGACGAAAGGTACATCCTCTAAAAAAGAAGAACAACAACAAGAACAACAAGTTGTCTATTTGGCCCCTCTCCGTATCTCGGACATGGCAGGGCCGAATTTCAAAATTTTTGTACTGTGACTGACTTTACTTGACCCGTCGAGGCTAGATTCCAAATTTGGTTTTAAAAGGTTTATTTTTGACGGCGTTATGAGCTCTCAAAGTTGAGAGTTTAATTCAGAGACCCTAGACTTACCCTTACTAACACTGGCTATCACCAGTGCTAATTCTGTAATCTGTGGGGAAAAAAATAGAAACACCCTGAATTTTTTTTTACCCACAGCAGAAACCAACCTTGCCAAGTATTTTAGCTTATTGGAGGGAGCAGTGACATGAGTACACAGCTGACCTCCACATACTTATTATACATGTTTTCTTCAGCGAAATTTACAACTTTTTACCCACAGCGGCAGCTGCGAATGCTTTGGGCTGGATACTGGCCTGTGGGGCTATAACAGCCGTGCTGGAAATAAAGTCAATATCACCGTCAATAAAGTTTTCAAACAATTACGTAACTCCAATTTTTATTTCCGTGGTAACATTGCCAGCTTTATACACGTCATAAATTATTATTTATATCTGCAAGTTACAGTTACATCGTTTATAAAGTATTCATGATTCATTGATGACTAACAGAACGTGACAACAAAATTGTGCAGAAGCCATTTCCTACAAGCGTTGATAGTGTAATAGCGCTATAACTTGTTTTGTTGATTTGACAAGATTGATAACATTATTTTCACACTATAGGAATTTGGCCGCCATTGCATTTTTGAGTTTCCCTGGGAAGTCAGCTTGAATGCGTCACCTCCACAACATGATTGCAATCAGTTTCCCCGTGACTTCCTGACATCAACTCCGATCATTGTGGATGTCAACTGCTTTCCCGACAGTTAGCTGCCGAAAATGATTGCAACCAGCTTGTTTTTGTTCGTCGTTGGTGTTGTGGTTTGCGTTACCGGGACAGGTAAATTTTAAATGACCGGAAGCATAACCGGAAGTTAATTCTATTATGTGTGGAGCTTAATCCGTAAGCAAGAGTTTGATAGGTGTTATAGCATGCCCTGAACAACGTTACCTAGCACAGTGGTCAGAGTGGTCGGCTGCCATCCAAATGAACGCCAGAGGAGAACTGGCCAGCTCCCGAGGTCCTAAATGGAACCGGCGACCCCGGCCGTCGGCGCTCCTCCCCTCAGCCCGCCTCAGGGACAAAAAAGTCTGCAAAAAAAAAATACTGATTTTGCAG
>JAHWFP010082644.1:4727-24095 GCA_023313725.1 Lithobius niger
ATAAAAAATATATACATGCTATACAAAAATATGCTTTGCAAAACTATGAATAGGCGAAAAGTGCAACAACAAAAATTAATTTAAAGCATACAAAAAAATTGAAATACAAAATAGTAAAACAAGTGTCTAATAGCAGTCAAAACAACAAAAAACATGCGGTTTTATATATATATAACATATAATATAGTTTTTTTACAGACGTAACCGGAATGGCAAGGACCTGCTGGTCACTAACTGCCATCCGATGTTAAACCTAATAAAATAATGTAAATTCCAAAAGTTAAAAAGTTTAAAAGTTTAAAACGAAAACGATGACTCGGCTGCGGAGGAATGGTTATTTAACCCCATGGTTTTTTTTAAATTGCCAAGTCTATTTTTTAATGAAACCACTGAAGTGGCACCTACAACATTGTCAGGCAAAGAGTTCCAAAGTTCAATCTGGCGGTGACCAAACGAATTATTATTAACAAAATTATGTTGACAAAAGTGTTGTTTAACTTTCAACTGTGAGTCCCCCTAAGCGAATAGTTAGACTGAAAAAATTCAGACAGGCAGTTATCAAAATTAATATCAATATTACGGATCATTCAAAACGTAAATATCGAATACAAGGTAAGGTGAGTTCCGTTAAGGTGAGTGCATTGATTACCAAAATAGATCTATATAATAATATCGGAGGCTGGCTAAAAGGAAGACTAAAAGCAAAACCACTTCTCCCCTCCTCGCGCCTGCATTGAAAATGCACTCTCCCACTCTACCTGCATGGAAACAGGAGGCGGGCATGAGTGGTCGATCAACTCAATAAAGGTTCAATCTGACAAGTCGTCAGGCCGAACAATCACTTCTCCCCTCCTCGCGCCCGCAGTACAAATGCGCTCTCCCATTCTGCCTGCAGCCAAACAGGAGCCAGGCATGAGTGGTCGATCAATCTGACAAGTCGTCGGGAAGAATGCCGGAAAAATGTCCCGGGAAAATGTCCCGGGAAATGTGACCGGCCCCGTGCACAGCACCGGCTTCCTCTAGTAAATAATAACGTGCTTTACATCACCTTTCCTTTGTGCGTGCAACGGTCTGAATGAAGTAGCAAACACAACCGAGCGGTCAGAGTGGTGGGCTTCAAGCCTCACGAACACCGTATCAAACCCCATGACCAAACAATGAGCATAGTTAGGACTTTAAAAACCGTCCGAAAGGCTGTATGGTGATGTGAAATATACAGTTCTACGGAAGAGTCTGAAAGGGGTGTTAGGCTAAACACAATAATGAATTTGTTTACTCATCGGGAAGGCTAACAGTTGAGGGATGTAAATCAGCGTTAATGACTTATTAAATTTCCCGAATTGGTCAATCGGCCGAATTTTTGAATTTGCCAAAATCGGCCGACTCTTTGCACATGCTTTCTACCAACCTGTCGTTCGCATTATATAGGTAAAATCGAGATGAGGGATCTCTGTGCCAACCGGCGCTACCATCAAGGTCGGTATTCCTTCCTACTCGAAAGAATTTAAGTGTTGTAGGTGCAGTGACACATGTGGATGGGGTGCAGTTCTTTAGCAGAACTTCAAGGCCAACGTGCTTCCATGGAAATTTAATTACAGCTAAGGCATTTTTTAACTGAATTATTCTGGCAATATGGTATGGCCAATTAGACATTAGCCCAGTAAAAACTAATATTATTTAATTCCGCGCCCATTTTGCCGACTGGCCAAACATTGGTAAGTTGCGGATCAACCCCCTGCAAAATCATACCAAGGTGAAATAAAAAGCCACGTCATGAATCTGCCGGATATTTTAATTTCTCCATGATACACTCATTTTTACTATTCGTCAGCAGCTGTCATAACGGTGGTTAACCGCGATGCATGTAACAATGAAATCAACGACCTTCGCCTATACTTTTATTAATTGAATCCGGCAATCAGCTTAACTCGAAACAAGTAGATGTTTGTCAACGACATTCCCACAATGCTGCAAGTCGCACTGCCATTTACGGACGAACCAAATAATCCAGCTCACTGGCAAACGCAGGTATAAATGAACTCCTCAAAATGAATTTTATCTCGACTCTTCCGGAGGGGAGCTAAATTTATTCATAGTTTGTTGCACGATGCAATTTTATTTTATCAAAAAAAATCCAAAATTTCACATTTTTTCACCAATTTGGTCCATTTTTCACGTTTTTTCACATTTTTTTCACTCGGTGGCCTCCTTGCAAGAATACCAAGTGCAAAAGTATTACAGGGATCCAGGGAACAAGCAGTTTATATTCGTACTTTGGTCGCTACGCAGAAATTGGCTAATCTTCGCATTTTGGATACTAGACATGAGTTACCGAAAGACAATAACTCCTGCATGGATCGAGCCGCAGCTATCAAGCCGGCCATCGACACCCGTCGACGATCATATTTTTTTGCAGAAAAGAATGACGTGCTCAGCTGAAACCTCAACATTGTAAGCCGTGCAGAGTGGCGAATCTGCCCATCCAAGTCTGGGCTGGCGTGCCCGCAAAAGTGAATGACACGTGCGTAACCCAGAAAGCACATGTGCCATCCGGTAGGGAAGCGCTTCCAACACTGATCTTGTGCCGCACTTTGGCTGTATAGAGAAGAAGTGCAGCCTGTCAATGCAGAACTCCATTCTTCATGCTATTTGTCAAGCACCAATCCCGAACAATAGCCCGCCTGTACCTCATCGATAAAGTAAGAGACACCTTGGCCACGCTTGCATGAAGTGCATTTCTTGCTAACCCATCTACTTGTTTGTTTCCGTCGCAGCCAGCATGCCCTTTCATCCACTTGATGGCTACGTCAGAAAATTGCACTGCGGCCCATAATTTTCGACAGATGGTAAAAATTAGCGAATCACAACAACGATAGCAAAAACGGGATTGCTGTGCATTCCAACAAAACAAAGCACGAAATTGCATGGAACGAAACAGAAGTGCTGCTCAAATCAAACGTGTAGAAGATAGACACTTAAGAGCTTTAGAATCACTCGCTATCCACAGATTCGAAGCAAACCACCAGCCACTGATGAATCTAGTAAGTCCAAGCTACACCAACATCAAGCAGCTCGTTCGGCCAGAGCTTGTAGCTAATCTGGATAAGCAGTGGAAAATCCAGTTTCCACTCGTCGTACAGATCAGTGGTTCGACAGACTAGCGGGGTTAAACATCAGGAAGAAAATCGGTGCTGTGATGTGACTTTCAATTTATTTTCGGGCACAACTTCTGATGAAGGTGAAAGGAGACTCACCGAAAATTCAAGTGTAGGAACTTTTTGTGTTCTTCAAGGGTGGTAAATGTGTTTTTGTTGTTTTTTAAGATAGCGGATCACTTACATTCAGTGTTGCAACCGAGCTTTCCAACCTGCGAATGATGGATAATGAGCCTGAGACAATCGTAAACGACAGTAAGTCCAAGTCCAGATATCCAGGGCGACAGAAATTGCAGCCAGTTCCCAGATGGTGCTCGAATTTAGCCCTCAAGATGACGTTGTAAGGTATATTTCAGCGATGAATGTCGACCCCAATCCCCCCATGTTCAGTCCCAATGATGAATGACGCATCACGGTACACATTACAAGTACTGCAACTCTTGAATGCATCAGCTAATTGCGGGCACCAGGCTCAAGGACCAAATGATTGACCATGCGCCACATCAAGAAGCTTGCAGTTTTGAGTCATCTGTTGAATGAGGGATACACCTCTTCCAGCGACCCCCAGCTGTTCACGAACTCTGGGATCCACTTCACGGTAATCAAGAAGGACTCTTCCAACTGGGTCCAAGTAGCCCCTGCTTATATTTCCCAATGTTCATTCGCCCGGTAGTGCCATGAGGTTCGTTACACTCCACCCAGAGGGCTTGCACTGGGATTGAGATTAAACACCCAGTTACTGCCCGCAGGCAATCATTAACCGAAACCTGTAGCGATTAAATATGGAGCGTGGTGGTGCACAGAGATGGAAGATGGTAGTCTAGTACAGACCAGATAAAGGCCCTATACGTTGCCAAGAGAGTCCACCTCTGGGCAGATTCGTGATAAATGAGAACCTTTAGGATTGAGGTATGTGCCCTAATCTTCTCCCTCAGCTGCCTGACATGTAACATCCCATTTATGACCCTCGTCTAGCAAAACACCAAGATACCTGACTGTTGGCTTGGGGACAATGACAACACCGCCCACAGAAATCTTAAAAGGGGTCTTCCATTTGGCTGTAGGGCGAGAGAAGATGACAATCTCTGTTTTTGCAGTGGCTGGTCACGGTTGTGACCTTAATAACGGGTTCAGTGAGTTAGTTATCTTTATGCCAGTTGAGGATGTGGCCATAGCGACTAAGGCGCTATGCAAGTGATCTGGGGGCGAACTGGGTAGCTGGTTCGAATCCGGGTCATGCCACTCCGACGAAACGTAAGTGCATAAGGTGGCTTACTGAACTACGTTATTTCTTGTGTATGATTTTTGCTGTTGGCTTAATTTCCAATTTTCCTTTGCAGTGACTAACATCAGACCTCTCTCACCTAGGTGAACAACAACGTCGTCCAGAGTCGCCTGAAGCTGCATTACCATAGTATCCAGGCCACTCCCCACAAACCACACAGCCACATCATCAGTGTAGCAAACAATATTTGCCGAGATTCCAATCTCAACAAGAATGTCATTGATGGCTATGGCGAACAGAGTAGGGCTTAAACAGCTCCCTTGAGGGAGGCCCCGGTCAGAGCTGGCCTCTGAAGACCAGACGCCATTAACCCGTGTTGCAAACCGGCGCATGCCCACAATCGCATTGACCAACTTTCCCCATTGCCCATTCTGCACATTGTGGCACGAACCCAATCAATGCTGATGGTATCGTATGCTGCCTTGATATACAAGAACACAGCAGTGACAAACTGTCCATGAGCCCATGCCTCTGTGATGTCCGACAATAGGTACAAAACCGCACCTTGTGCACTCCTGTTCTTCCTGTATCCGAACTGGACAGCAGCCAGGCAGCGAAAATATTCCAAGTGCCACGTGAATCGCCTCACAAGCATACGCTCATACACCTTTCTCAAACACGACAACAAAGCGATTGTTGCACATGTTTCCAGTAAATGGTTTTCGCTTTGCCACTTCTTCATCCTTTTGCCGCAATGAGTATTATATTGGTCGATCATGATTATGGTGATACCATTTAACTCACTTTCTTTATTTCAGTGTCAAATTACTCCTTATAGCAGTTCTTCGAGGTAACTTCGAAAATGGTCGCTGCTAAAGTTCTGTTTATGTTCGCTGTGCTGGGATTCCTGATTTATTTAGGTGAGTAAAAAAAATAGAAATAATTAAACACATGCTGTAAATAGCATAAAGGTAATTGAGAAATAAACATCAGCGAAAATATATGCAGTAGAAACAATAAAGTACGTAGAAATAAAGGTGGCTTACTGTACTACGTTACTATTAGTGTAAGCGTTTATGCACTCCCCATGGGCTCCCAGCCGCCTGCTACGTCCTCGTGTGCGCAGTCTATGTCTCCGACAGATCTTCCTTGGGACACTTCGGAATTCTCTGCCGCGCTTGCGAAATGCAGAGACAGCAGCGCTCCTGGAATAGATGGCCTTCATTATAAGATGTTGTGGATATTGTCACAGGACGCCATCCATGAGTGTGTTGCTCTCTTCCAAGACATTCTGGACGGCTCCCCAGTTCCTGCATCCTGGATGTACACGGTCATTGTACCAGTGCACAAGGCAGGTTCTGTACGGTCCAACCTCTTAAATTATCGTCCAATATCACTGCTGTCGAATTTAAGGAAAATTTTTGAACGGATGGTTGTGTGCCGCTTGGACTGACATTTGGAGTACCATGAGTGTCTTGCGCCGATCCAATTTGGGTATAGGGCACGTCGAAATGCCCAAGATGCCATCTTGTATTTTCTGTCAGGGATTTATGAAGCCTGGTCCCACGGACAGGTAGTTGTTGCTTTGTTCTTGGATATTAAAGCGGCGTACGATACTGTCAGTGTAGACTGGGTTCGCCATAGCTGGCCAGGATGGGTGTTGGAGAGAAGCTAGTTGGTGTTGTGACAGCCCTCCTAGGCAATCGCCGTTTCTCGAATAAAGTTGATGGTTTCTGGTCTGCTGAAGACAGCTCTGGCCGGGGTTTACCCCAGGGGAGCTGTCTCAGCCCCACGTTGTTTGCTGTCGCAATTAACAAAGTCCTTGTAGAGATTCGCCACTCGTCAAATGTCGTCTGCTATGCTGACGACATTGCCTTGTGGTTTGCTGGTGATGACGTGGACGTCTGCTGCCAGTCTGCCCAGAATGTTATCGGTAGGGTCCCCTCTCGTCTCTCTGAGAGGGGCCTGTTGTTGGCCCTGGCCAAAACAGAATTAGTGGTCTTTTCACGGCGTGCGAAGCGTGGGAGGACGCCAGCTTTTGTACTGGTTGACGGTATGACTGTAGTGCAATCCTCCTCGGTTAAGTACTTGGGAGTGGTTCTTGATGAACGCTTGGAGTGGACGCTTCATGCCAATGAGCTGAAGGCCAGAGTGCTGGCCGTGTCTCGATCCTCAAGCAACTGGTGACGATTGAAGGAGTCACTAGAGGTTCTGTGATGGACGCATACAGGATGTTTGTTCGTTTACTTTTAGACTACCACCTGCCCTTCTTGTGCCCCTACCAATGTCATTTACGCTGCCAAACTGCTGTTAATGTCTGTCTCCGCATTGTCACAGGATGTTTAGTCACCACGTCAGTGCAAGCCCTTAGGACTGAGAGTGGTGAGCCCCCATTACACATCAGAGCGTGTGAACTTCTGGCTGTTTTGTCAATGCGTAATGTCGGTAGAGGTAGACATGACCCTGTTGGTGGTATCATTAGCGATTATTGCACTCTTGGTCCTGTTGCTCGCAGTGTTCTTGGGGCCGCTGGTCTTGGTGCGACTCTGTTGCTGCGCCTCGCACCAATCTTGCCTCTTGGAGTTGCTGTGGCGACTCCTTTCAGCCCGTGGGCTTGGTGTCCGGGTCTAGCAACGGTTTTTTCTTCGCAGTCGCCTCCCGGTAGCACGTTCTGCCGTGTGTTTTGTGATGCATCGTTTCACCGTGAGTCCTGGACAGGGGACGTGGGTGTGGCTATCCCGTCCCTAAAAGTCTTCCGGAGTTATCAGCTCGTGTCAGTCTCATCAAGCACAGTATGTGAATTGTGCGGCATTTCGGCTGCCCTTGATGAGGTTTTGGATTTGGAGCTTCCTGCGGTGGTGGTCTACTCGGACTCCAGGTCCGCGATAGCAACTGTGCGGCGAGCTGTGGAGGGGCTGGACCTTGCAGACTCTGTTGTCTACTCGGTGTGCAGGAAACTGTGGGCTGTAAGAAGTTGTAGTATTATCACTCTTCAGTGGATTCGGGGACATCATGGTATCCCAGGCAACGCGCAAGCTGATGGGCTTGCTAGGCGTGCAGTGGGCTCCAACACGATGTGTCTTGACTTGCTGCAGTCCCCGAGTTCCAGCCGTCCACAAGTTGTGGCGTGGTTTATGAGCCAGTGGACGCGTGAGTGGTCTGCTGCGACCACTGGACGGGGCTTGTATCAAGTTCAGCAGGTTTGCAGTCGTCGGTTAGTTTTGGATTGTCTGCCGCGTGTTGATGCGCGGGCCCTGTTGCGCCTGCGTACAGGTCACTCGCTCCTGCGGGAGCACCAGTTTCGCGTGGGGTGGGTGGAATCCCCGGTTTGCTCACTTTGCATAGTGGATTTCACACGTGACCATTTTTCTTCTTCTTTGCCCGGTCTTCCAGCTCCAGCGGCGTGCACTGGCTTCTGTTCTTAGAGCGCATCCATCGATCAGTGACGTCTTGTCCCTCTCCGGGCGGGCTGCAGTGAGCAAACTTAAGGCAATCGCTACGTTTGTGCGGGCAACGAGAATTAGGGTGTAGTACATGGCTCTCTGGTAGTGTTTTCTCCCTTCTTCCTTCTCCCTCCTTCCTTCTGCTAATGTGGAATTGCTACTTAATCGGTTGATCAGAGTGCTGGTTGGTGTGAATTGAGGTGTGTAGTTACAGTGGTTGTACCCTATACTGATTGTACTGGTCTAGTGCGGGATGCATGGCTCCGGGCCGATTTCCCGTTGTAATAAATTCAAATTCTACAGGCTTAAGTTTGTACAATCGCAATTTTGAGCCTACTGGCTACCAAACGCTGATGTTGGTTTGTTTGCTCACTCACGGTTAATTTGAATCACGGCATGAAGCTGTAATTATTCACTCAAATAAATCAGGTTAGCGTATCCAGATTGGTGACGACTGATGTTTATCAATGGCGTATTGCATAAATAATGTGGTTCACGAATAGCAATTGGCGCAAGTCATAATATTGATTGTTGCCAACTGGAACAAGCTGACGTCATCATACCGCTTTTGGGAGAAGAAACAGTTTCGTCTTTGTCGGCCACCATAGTCTGCTGGTTTTTAAATCTCTATCAAATAATTGTAAGTATATGTATTCGTTTCGCTTAGAAATGTAGCATTGCCAATTTTAAATGTTTCAGCCAAGTGTTTCGACAAAAACTACAACAATAATTTGGCACGTACGAGCCACTTGAGGGCCACGTGCTGCTAGCTGCAACCCCTATTTTAGAAAAAGGTACTTATACGACGTTTTACTAGTCTGCCGAAATTTAGATCTGGCAACTTTCCCTAATGAGCTATAGACGTGTCTTTCTACCCTATATGATAATTAACATGATAACAGTAATTCTACATAAAATCAAATGTCCGTTTCACTAATGCTTCCAAATAAATTAATAACAAGCATACCCTTTTATCATCGTAGGGCAGATAATTCAGTAGGAGTTCGTGTACCCTCCTCTTCAAGTTTTCATTCAACATCCAAACTATTATTCAGTGCGATTAACTTGGCTAATAGGATTAACCTTGGCGGCCTTTCCCTGGTTGAATGATATCACTACTTTGAAAGGCCGACCGTTTTTTTGGAAAATTGGCGGCTTCTCTTATACCAGTTTGGGTATTGGGTGGATATCACAACTTTCAGAGGACTGAATGAAGAAAAGATCAGATGGTGTTCTCGTCATCTGTGCCTCTTTTGTTTGGAACAATTTGATGTCTACAAATTTTCTCATTCATAATTTTCACTTTTGCCATTGCCTAATTAGCTGTTAAGTCAGCGAAATTGACACGGTTTGACGCTGATTTTCGTTCGCTTCGTTCACTCAATCACGCATCCCACCTCACTTGGCCCTACCTCGGTTAACGTTAATCATTCAATCACTTAGTTACCATGGTGTGCACGAACACATAATTGTCCCTTTTATCGTCGTGGGGCAGATAATTTAGTTTGGATTCGTGTACCATAACAAACCTTTGCAATAAAAGATACTCCGTTTCTTAGTGAACCCCCTATTTGCAACAATGAATTCTGACAATTAGGTACTGAAACGATAAGCGTGTAACACTTAATCATGTTATAATCTACTGTTGGATGACAATACAAACAATGGTTACAACAATAATTTTGCACTTACGAGCCACTTCAGGGCCACGTGCTTATAGCTGCAACCCCCATTTTAGAAAAATGCATTTCCCCATATGACGCTTTACCTGTCTGCCGAAATTTAGATCTGGCAACTTTCCCTAATCAGCTGTAGACGTGTCGTTATACCCTATGAGAATTAACATGGGAGGCTGCGGACTAGTTACTAGTCACTAGTTACTAGTCACCAGTAACACAAATCAACGTTATTGAGGACACTTTTTCTCCATAAAGAACACGTTCCCACATTTTCGTGTTGATGTTTTCTTCGTTACTGGACCCAAGACATCTGATTCAACAATTTGTAAAGATTTCTACCGCATGGGAAATTTACACCAGCATGCTGAAATCAGTTATAAGTTGGTTTCAGTTAAATGACACAGTCTGCTAGTGCGGCCACCTTTTTTTCATCAACAATCACTTTTTCACAATCGGATGTCTAAAATCGGACGATCTACTGTTACTTGGCGGCGACACACTAGCGTGTGTCTAGATTCTACCGTCGATTGATCACTGCTATAGAAGCTGTTTTTTTCAACGAGAATAGCAAGTTTTGGAAATAGCTCGAAATGGTAACAATGTTGTAGCAATGTTTAAAATGACTGTTGCACTTTGTTCTTTGTCCGTATTGGTATTTATAATACATTTAATTTGTTGTCTATTACCGCACTCATTTAATAGAAGCGGGAAATTAATCGTAAATAAATAACGGTTGCCTAGCAAATAGCTTTCGGCGAGCGAGAAGGTCAGAACGAGCCTTAATTGGTCAGAACTCAATTGTATGAATAGTAAACATTACGGACATCGTTAAAAATGTATTTAAAAGTGTATTAAAAAAAAACAGCCGTTTATGAAATTCATATGAGTTTTTAAAAAATAATAAAAAAGTACAGTAAAAACCCATTATAGTGTACGCGGTACGTCGAGTTCGCCCCAGAATGAACACAAATAAACGATTGTATGTTTTTGGTAGCAGAGTGCCTTGTTGATATCCAAAATAGTTACAATAACAATGGTGGCCGTCGGTTAACGCCGCCCCCTCCAGGAAGACGTAGCCAATCACAAAATACGTGCAGGGCTCAAGATACACCGCGCACACTATAGATCACACTTAAAGCCAATACGGTTTGTTAGATGTACACCAGATATTTATACCATTTTCTAATACACGATTAGGATAGGGGGAAAAATAAAAAATATACAACATTTTTCTAGAACATCTCAGAGAAGGAATTACTACTAATAACACGTAAAAGAGATGCCAAAAACTAAAACTTACCGAAGCATTGGTGAATTTCACCTCCGTCTGTATCTTTTAACCAACTGTCTTCTCACCTGTGTAAAATACCAGCAATTGGCCGTACGAAACCAATCCGCACGTATATTTAGTACCTAAACAAATTTCCAGCTAGCTTAAAGCTATTCAACTTGTCAACCTTACCAATTAATTACCGGAAAAGCATTCAAAGTACGGACTACATTACTCATACTTTTAAGAACTTCGTATAGTGCAGGCGCAACACGGTACGTTAGAGAACGAATTTCGCCTAACTGGCGTTATTTATTATTTACTAGGATGTTTTTTTCCGGCTCTTTGAAATTTCAGTCCTTTTCACGACTTGAATAGAGAATAAAAATGACGAAATGTAGCCTAGACACTGCCGACACTCTGAATGCACTTTGTCAGATTTAGCACGAAATATACAAATTACTACACGGTTTACTTAAAAACTAAGACGTGGAAAAATTACTCCCAATAACAATGGCTCAATTGCGGGTCCAATGCTATGTATCAGTGAGAAATCCTCAAACCGGGCTCAGTGTGTTTTATATAACAGATCGTTGCAGCTCGTTAAGGACGAGGCTATATTATGAATGCTCTTACGTAACAGACGGAAGCTGCTCATCCCAAAGTTACCATAACCCCGCACAAATTCGTGGTATGCCGGTCTCTCCGTTTTCTGTTTGTCTTGTTAATCGTCAGGAACGCGGAAACATTTACAAAGTATGGTTCTGTTCACACTCAAAATGTTTCGTTAATAGGGAATTCCTAACCCTTATGCAATAAAGAAGAACAACCACTGTGTTCTGTGAAGCTTGCCTTTGTTTAGTATGTGTAATGGCATGTAGTGTTGAAAGTTTGTAGGCCAAGGCTGTATTGCGCAATGGGCTGCGTGAAAGATTGTACCATTTTCTGAGTGGCGGGAGGAAGGGTAATTAAAAAAACAATAGCAGAATTAAATGGTGATTAAAACAATGCTAATTAAACCACGAAATAAAAAACAATGGCAGAATTACAGCGGACAGTGGCGCGCCGGAAATCTCCTTCTACTTATATAATTAAAAGAGCAAAAAACGGCTTCGCCGTTTAAAAAAAAAAAACATTAGAGCTCGTATCCCCATACTCACACCCCTGAAGGTACACGAATAAAAACGGATTAGAGTTCACTCGAACGCAACGAACTATAATTTGAACTATAATTTGTGTTCTTTTTATGTATGCATATGTATCTTTCAATTTTGTAGCGTTTTGCTGTTTATGGCGTCTATTTTGTGTGTGTTTGTGGGTTTACGTTTTGCGAATCGGAGTTCAAATTATAGTTCGTTGCGTTCGAGTGAACTGTAATCCGTTTTTATTCGTGTACCTTCAGGGCTGTGAGCACGGGGATACGAGCTCTAATATTTTTTTCTAAGTTAATTTGTTGGCTTTTTTCGCTTCCATTTTATATGTGTCCACTGCCCTTCGATTTTTGTTTTCGAAAAAACGGAACATTGGAAATGGATACTTATGTTTAGGTTCCGCCGAAGGTTTTTCCCATGATTATTATTTGATGGCAACACAATTAGCGTATTTCTAGATTTAGCATGCGTCATCTCGATGAGTAGTTGATTCTGGATTGTTTCAGTATCGTGGCAACAATCGCCGAAACAATTCAACTGGCTTCCCGAAGCCCGCATTGATAAAGTAAATAAGTCATTCAGTCATGTCGGCCGCCCAATTTTGAGCCTCAAAATTTAAGACTTCGCACCGTACGGTTTAAAACTTGAAGATTTTAAGGAAAAATCAAGACCATTTAATTTTGGTTCTCCACAACGAGGTAGCTCGCTCAAACAACAACAGTGTTAGTTTCCTGGCACCCAACCATCGTTGCATCTTGTTCGAGTGAGCTGTAATCCGATATTGTGCGCCTCTCCTATTGTTACCCTATTGTTACATGTTGCAGCATTGTAACATTTTGACATTGTTAGCTGCTGCGCCGCCTCCGCCTCCTTGTCCTGTCCAATTTTCGGAAATTCTCATGCGCAAACTCTAAAAAACGCTGTAAAAACACGTGCAACAATCGCTTTAAAGTTGACTACAATTGCGATGCACGACACGATTCATTGCTACCTTGCAAACTGAGTCTGGTCTGGTCTGGTCTGGTCTGTGTCACTGAATAGGTTAAGTTGTAGGTTAAGAATTTAACGCCGAGCGTATGATTTTATGGTCTCTAGGGCTCGTGTAGTGAATTAAAAGTAAAAAAAAGTCTGGTCGCGTGAATGTGGTATTGTTGGCGAGCTATAAGTTTGGACTATTGGACTTTCGTTATTGACCTAAAAAAAAAAATTTAATCCGTGTATCAACTAAAAGCGGACAACTTCAAACAAAACGACGATATGCTGTTAATTTTGAGGCCCCTCGAAATTGGCAGCCTGATACGATGTAAAGGAGATGATGCAGACTTGGAGATGCAGACTTGGAGAGCGAATTTGAATTGTTTTAAAGTGGGCGGTAACAATATTTGCATGCGTGAGCACATGAAGGAAAATCACTTGCAACAATTTGGTGGTGCGTGGTGCTAACGTCAACGGTTTCTAAGCTGAATGAAACAATCACGGAGATTACCTTGCTGCAGTTGCTTACTTAATGCTAACTTTCTCAGTGACATGGTTATTTAGCATTCAGCAAAACACAAATATGCGTCTTTTCTGGGTCTGGGTGTACTAATGAAATATTGCAAATGCAATTGACTTTCCTAAGAAGACCAAATAACGGGAGAGGCTATGACCGGGAGACAATCACAGAGATTAACTTGCAGTAGGGGGCCGAAGGGGAGGGGAGGGGGGTGAGTGAAGAGCAGAAAAGGAGTGGAAAAGGACGAGGGGGAGGGGCGAGGAAAATTGAAAGATCAGTCTACTAATGAATGAAATATTGCATACGCGATTTACTTGCCTAAGAATACCAAACACCGGGAAAAGCCACCATGCAGCACGGAGATTAATTTGCACTGGAGACCAGGGGGGCAGGAAAGGAGGGGAAATGGACGAGAGGAAATGGAGGGGGCGAGTAAAATTGAAGGATCAGACTACTAATGAATGAAATATTGCATACGCGATTTACTTTCCTAACAAGACCAAACACCGGGGAAGGCCACGGCCGGGAGACTCAATCGACCGTGCAACATGCACGGGTCCTGCTAGTCTATATATACATATTGCTTAATAAGCAGACTGATTTGATTTGATTAGATTTGATTTATTATACCGAGCCTCGGCCCACAGCCACACTCCCGGATACAAAGGATAAATCTACAGATTCAGCACAACTTACTCAACACACACACAGTCAAAGCAGTGAAGCAGAGTGGAACATAGGGGAAGACAAAACAGGTTAAGAGAGATGCCCGTGAGTACGCAGAAACTAACCCCTAATCCTAAACACGCACTCCTGACTTAATCACAAAACTAGCTGCAGACCTCAGCCTTTTCGTGAGGTCTGGGGAAGAATGAAGGGAGAGAAGGCTGTAGAGTCCACGCCCTGGGCGCCATGTATGTACCTCGTAAGCCTCGTGTGATACCGCTGAGGCGCAGCACAAAGCAAGCTTCAACAACACCGGCTAATCAGCTGTACCCTCGAACAATCACCAAGAGGGCGAGCGATTTCAGTCTTGTCACGGTAGCAAAGAAAAAGGGCGAGCGGCCGACAATGAGAACGGATATGCGCTCTAACAATTAGAAACACACACAATAATGTTAACTATTACAGCCGAATTGAATCAGCGGGAATCACCTAGACCGGCGTATGTTACATCGGGGAATAAGTTACTAGGCTAGTACAAAATAACCAGCATGTGACGTTTAAGTTTGGCCGGTGGCAGCAGCGCAGCACCAGTATGGGTTTTTGAGGGCATAACTACAAGGTGCACTACATAAAAATGGAGGGAAAAACAACGGAAGAGCGGATTTCTTAGGCGCAAAATAACGTTGTTTTCTCCAACAACAAAAATCGCGCGTTTTAGGTCTAAGAAATCAGTCTTCCCAGCATCGGCTTCAGTATGACGCCCTTCTGTTTCTCTCTGCGGTGCCCCTTGCAGCTAACCCATTAAGGCTCCAGCATAGAGTTATATACAGTAATACTATGTCGTGTCACTGCTCTATAGGTATTGGAACAGCAGCTCCTGACAGTAATAGACCAAAGAAATCGAAAACGGAATTCAAATATTTATTTGGATATTTACGTATCCAAATTTACATTGACCACTAATCAAATAAATGTTAAATGGGGCACAATTTCAATCAATGTTGTTCATACTAGATTCACACAAATAAGTGTTTCAGATCAAATCACAAAAGAAATATTTACACCGTTGTGAACGCCGTTCCGCCTACCATTTAGCCATTCTGCCACCATTTATCATAACCTTCGTCCACGTTCGTTGAGTGACGGTAACGTCACGGTGGACGTGTACGTCTGGACGCATGGAACCACAGTAATCGACGCGAGGAACCCGGATCACGTGATCCATTCGTAAGCAAGTCGGAAAAGACCCCGAGACTAGGACTGCCAGGACGCAATATTGGGGATTAGATCTCGGCGCCGTGAATACAGCATTTGAAGAATGGATCTCGGTTGCACTTTTAATAATTAGTACCGTACACTGTAAAAAAAAAATATGTAAAATTACAATTTTAATTCTGTATTTTCACAGTTAATTTCCCGTTGGTACAAACACCAAAAAAAAATTTGTATTTTAACAAGTTTTGGGTTAAGTATACAGAAAACGAATGTATGTATGTATATACGCGGCCTGTCGAAGCAAATTTGTCTTCTGTAATTGAGCACGCAATTACGTGTACGTGTACTGATAATTACTTGTTAAATAACAAGAAATGTTTGCGGTCTTTTAGAATGTGAAATTACAGAAATGTAACTGTATTAATCATTAAAAAAAAAACTGTAATTTTACAGAATATTGCAGCTTTTTTTTCTGTTGGCTTCAGAAAGTGCAACTTAACGTTAAATAGTGAAGCACCTCAGGGCCGGCGGAACCAGTCCGGCCAGTTCGGCGAGAGCCGTACTCCTTTTTTTCCCGTACCGTCAAGCGAAACCCTCGCTACGGTGGCAGGCGAAGCGAAAGGCTTAAGCCCTCTCCAGACAGAAGAAAATTTCGTGCGAAGCGATGCATAACTACGTGCCAACAAGGTCAAAATTGCTGCAATCGTATGGTTGGCGTTGCGTTTAAGGACCAATATTGAAGTCTTTTTTACACCATACTCCGTCGGCGTGCAGCCGCGTGCAGTCAGTCTGGTTAGGGCTTAAGTTCGAAACGAAACAACATGTGCGGTGCGATACAATAATGTGTCTAAATGATTTTATACTTGTTTAACCAATTCTGCATTGATTGTTCGCCATTATCTTGTGGCATTGCACTTTCTTCTTCAACTAAACGCAATTTTAAACGAATGTGCTGGATGTCTGCTGCTTCATCTTTTAGTGTTGATCAATGTCACCCGAGAAAATGTCTGCTTCAAGTTCTATGAAAACTAAATGAAATGTTGGTGATGAACCTAATCAACCTCCAACTTCCTTGAACATTACTTTTTATGTTTTTTAGGGGTGGGGGGGTGGTGGTCCGGGGGGGGGGGGGCGATAGATATGAAAATGAATAGAGCATTGACTTGCTGGTTCGCCGTACCACTGTTTTTTAGCTTCCGCTGGGCCTGAAGCACCTCTAGGAGTTCTAGTGGACCAAATATAACGAAAACAATTGGTTTTATTTTTGTTGGACATTGTTAAGTCTTACTGAAATTCCCGTTTTATTACGTGTAAAATAATGTTGTGAATGGTAGTAATGGACCCTTGGGATCACGAAACGCAAGTCATGACTATTTTTTTTTTACTACCGGGACTCGTTATCTTATTGCAAGCTCTTGAAACATCCAGTCCACCATGTCCATTATTGTCCTGCTTGCGTTCATTGCCATGGCGAGCAGCCCAAGTCTGCGCATGCGTCGAGTAAATAAGGTATAGCGGTAGAGGGGTAGTCGGTAGAATACATCGAAAATTGAAAACAAGATGCGGATTATGGGTCAACTCCATAAAGTAGACCATGGCCACTAAACTAACTGGCCCGCTCTACAACGATATTACGGGGGTAGACAAAATGGCCGCCACGTCTGGTTCATTTCGTCGAGGTCTGTTCTTCGAGGTAGCAACTTTGTACGGTGCGACGCGACATCTATTGCCGGCTAGTGGCGGTTTTCGAAATAATAATTTACATTTTTACGTAGATTTTGGTGGCGAAATTTTTATTATTTATAAGAGTATTTTTAAATGGCGTTTAAAAATATCACTCAGCCACAGTTAAGCTATTTCACTGCGTTTGCCAAAAAAAAAAAAAAAGCAACGCATTCGTTGGCAGTTTGTACGGAGGGTGTCGCACTCGGTTGACAAAATGCGGCATCAGCGGCACTTTCGGCGGCCATATTGCCAACCAGTCTCGTAATGCTATTTTTCATTCAAGGTCCGGCCAGTACTGTAGATAGCCCTGAGTAGGCATTCAATCTTTATTCAAAAAACTAATCGTCACTGCAGCACAAATTACTTACACTTTGACTGCATTTCGACACTCTAGAACATACACCAGATTTCAACACCTAAAACCACTCATACAAGGAAAACTCTGGACATCAGTGTAGAATCGTTTGCAATCCTGAACCCCTCTCTCAAAACCACAAATCGTAATTATCACAACAAATATATGCATAGAAGCAAGAATTTATAGGGTTGGGGGAGGAGAATTTGTAACTCTAAAAAGTCACTATTGAAACGTCCTAGATCCATTTTTCAGCCCAAATCTAAAGTAAACTAAATTTCAAATCTAAGCTAAACTAAATAATAATTAAATACGAGTTAGTTTCATTTAGTTCAGATTAATTTTAGGCTGAAAACTGAGTAGAAATTCCGACATATAAAGCTCGTGGCGCCCTCTATAAACTCAGACGGAACTAATTGGAATGGATCTAGGACGTTGCAGTATGGGGTGTCAGTCACAAATTCTCCTCCCCAACCCTATATATTCTTGATAGAAGGTATGATTTCTCGGAAAACAAAATTTAAAAGTCCCAGTTTTATTAAACTGACACACTCTCCTTATGCGGACTTTTTTAGGTGGTTACCATCTGACAAAACCAATATTGGTGTATAGAAAATTAAAGTTTTTACTGTTGTAATTTATGTATTTGTAGCAGGTATTATTTTTAATTCATACTTTAATATAGACGCTTTTCACAAAGCCCAACATTTTGTAGCAAGTCGAATATGAAAACTGTTTTACCCAAATGAAGGAAATATCACTTTCTTTCTCACTCATCTTCCGGATGAAACCGGGTTTCACCCTAGCCAAATTTTATTTCACACAAGTTTAACTTACTCAAGATTAAAGGCCATTGAGAGATTAGTTCACTTATCTGCAAAGCAATGCTGTGTTCATTAAACACAAACAAACTTAATCTACTCAAACTTTTTGAGACATCATTTAATTGCAAGGGTAATATTGTTTTGACACTTAATCACACAAACTTGATCAACTCAAGCGTAGTCTTTCAAAGATCAGTTCATAAACTGTAAGACTAAGTACTGTTTTCACACTCAAACACACACACACCAAATCCACTCAGTCTTAGTGTTTAAGAGGTCAGTTCAAATAACTGCAAGGCTAAGTACTGTTTTCACATTCAAAAACACATACCAAATCCACTCAATCTTAGTGTTTAAGGTTAATGCACATACCTTGAAGGCTAATTACTGTTTTTACACTCAAAAACCCACACCAAATCCACTCAATCTTAGTGTTTGAGAGATCAGTTCATATAACTGCAAGGCAAAGTACTGTTTTCACACTCAAACACACACACCAAATCCACTCAATCTTAGTATTTGAGAGGTCAGTTCATATAACTGTAAGGCTAAGTACTGTTTTCACATTTAAACACACACACCAAATCCACTCAATCTCAGTGTTTAGGAGGTCAGTTCATATAACTGCAAGGCTAAGTACTGTTTTCACGCTCAAACACAAAATCCACTCAATCTTAGTATCTGAGAGGTCAGTTCATATGACACTAAGGCTACTGTTTCCACAATCAAATACACACACCAAATCCACTCAACCTGGGTGTTTGAGGTTAGTTCACATAACTGCAAGACCAAGTACTGTTTTCACACTCAAATACACACCAAATCCACTTAATTTTAGTGTTTGAGAGATTAGTTCATGTAACTGCATGGCTAAATATTGTTTTCATTCAAACACACACACTAAATACACTGAATCTTAATGTTTGAGAGGTAGGTTCATGTAACTGCAAGGTTAAGTAGGCCTACTGTTTTCATTCAAACACACACTCCAAATCCGCTTAATATTAGTGTTTGAGAGGTCAGTTCATGTAACTGCAAGGTTAGGTACTGTTTTCATTCAAACACACACACCAAATCCGCTTAATCATAGTGTTTGAGAGGTCAGTTCATGTAACTGCAAGGTTAAGTACTGTTGTCATTCAAACACACACACCAAATCCGCTTA
>JAHWFP010082644.1:27987-40380 GCA_023313725.1 Lithobius niger
CTCCATGAGGTTGATACCCGAAAAATTCTTGTTGATCGTACCGGAAGATGGCGTTGTGGGACACCAGTCATTCCTAGCATCAGAAATTGAACCAGCCATGTATCCCTATATGCAATACCACCACTGCCTCCCCATAGCACCCCCCCCCCCCCTTCCTGTGTACCCCATGAAGCATCAATGACCAACATATTCTTCTTGCTGAACGTACTAAAAACATGCATTACGGAACCCCATGAGATACGCCCACCCCCGGTGGTTCCCGGTGTCCTCTCCATGAGGCTGATGATCAACAAATTCTAGTTCCATTTGTATTGCTAAGAATGAGTTACGTAATCTTTATGTTTTAGCACGATCAGAAAGAATTTGTTGATCAATAACCTCGGTGTGGTGAGTGTAGTGGGGGACAGGAAGAGGCCTTAGGTGGGTATCTAGAGGGATTCCATCGCTAGCTCGAGTTATAAGCTAAAAATTGACTTGTGTACCAAATTTCATGGCTTTTAGCCCAATGTTCATGATTAGCCCAAATTCTGGCCCGTAATAACTGCACTACACCTGGAGATCGAACCGGTGAAAGGTTGATCAAGTTTTACAGCTTAAAATATAAGTATGAAGAAGGCCTATAGTCTTTTGAACACTATTTTAATGCGACCACAATTATTGTTTTTTTTTTGTTTTTTTTTGTGGAAATTTTGCTCTCGCCTAGAGATCGAACCAAAGAATAGATTTTCAATTTTTACAGCTTACAATTACAAGGCTGTTTTTTAACAGTTGTTTTAAGGTGATTACAGTATTCTTTCCGTGTTATTCTTGCTGAAATAAGAAAAACAAATAGTGGATATTAGTATTAAAAAACGCTTAAGCGTATAATATACGAATGTAAGCCTTAAAAAAAACTTAAAGCCCTGAAGGAAAAGATGTGATAAAAATACATGTCAGCCATCAGCGTCGCACTAATACGTGTAAAAGAAGCTCCAGCTTGTTTTTTAGGTCACTAGAGATTCTTTTACACGTATTAGTGCGGCGCTGATGGCTTACATGTCTTTTTGTAATATCTTTTCCTTTAGGGATTTAAGTTTTTTTAAAGCCTACTTCCTTATTTTATACGCTTAAGAGTTTTTAATACTAATTGTAATTAAGAGCTAAGCTAAGGCAGTGTATTTACGTTGCATAGTCAGGTGCATTTTAAGTCTGTTTACCTCAAGTTATACCGTCAAACTGCTGCAATAGCCATTCTAATTAAGATAAATAGATGTAATTAGGCTTAGATGAAAGAACGAGATGTATCTTTTCCAAAAAGGGTAATTAAAACGACTTATTGTAATTAAGAGTAATCTATGGCAGTTTATCTACGTTGTAACACTGTGCTTTTTTCGTCTATTTATCACAAGTTAAATCCTTAAACTGCTGCAGTTGCCATTCTAATTAAGAGAAAGGGATATAATTAGGCTAAGATGAAATATGGAGACGTATCTGTTTCAACAAGCGTAATTAAATACACCCATTAATTGTAATTAGAACTGTCACCACATCACGTTAAAGGTGTAACTTAGGGAGACAGGACTGAAGTAAGCGTGGAGCTACAGCACAGATAAACACTTGTAGCTTATCTCCTAATTACGATAAACAGTTTTTACTACCAATGTTGGAACATACATTTCGCCACCTTTCGTATAAACCTAATTACATCCATTCATCATAATTAGAACTGCCACCGTTTCACCTTAAAGATGTAACATGCGGTGAATTGAAGAAGAAAGCATGGGGGCTACATAATAAATAATAATAAATTATAAATACGATTTGCCGTAGTAGCAGCAGATCTGGTAGAGATCCGAGGACCACTAACAGCCAGCCTTGACTAAGCGCCACCAGAAAGCTAGACAAAAGAGCTAAGACAAATGAGCTAAAAATTAAATCACCAATAAGACTTGCCAGGTCGAGATATAAACCATATCGAGCGACTTTCGCGAACGGACCTGGAATTCTTAGAACTGCGTAGGATTAAATTTGATCATCTTCTTACATTTAAGATTCTGAGAGGGACTTATCTCTGTTGATTTACCTTTTTTCGACCTGGCACCCAGTCACACAAGGGGACATCCCTATAAACTGGCACTTCCGGGTTCTCATCTTGACTGCCGGAAAAATTTCTTTTCCGTTCGGGTCATCCCTATTTGGAATTCCCTTAGCACGGAAACGGTATGCATGAGCACAGAATTGGGTTCCGCAGGATGTTGGATGGGCAGTCTCTACACGCCTTCCTCAAAAGACCAAATTAGCGTACCATTTTATATGGGCCATAATTAACAGCATCTCTAATCAGGTTCCGGTGTGAGCGGTTCACCTCCCTTCTGGAAACCTTCCACTGAACCGTGGTAAAATTATTATTATTATTATTATTATTATTATAAAACTTTTCGAGAAAAGTTTCAAGCAATGCTTGGAAATAATTGACCGAAAATGTTTTGGGCAGTGAGCAGTGACTGCAGCTTCTGGAAGGGAGTTCCAGACAGGAACAACTCTCAAGGAAAAGAAGTTTGTTCTACAATCGCGATGCGAAGGTAAACAGTTGTTGCTTATCCCATAATACGCTAAACCGCTAAATTATCCGTATTCGAAATTATACATCTCCGTCTTTCATCTAAGCCTAATTACATCCATTATTCTAATTAGAACTGTTACTGCAGCAGTTTAAAGATGTAAGTTGTGGTAAATAGATGCAAAAAGGACACCACTACAGTGTAGATAAACTGCCATAGCTTGGCTCTTAATTACAATAAACCGATTTAATTACCCTTGTTCCTAAATACTTCTCCATCTTTCATCTAAGCCTACTTACAGCTTTTTATCTTAATTAGAACGTCTACTGCAGCAGTTTAAAGATGTAACTAGTGGTAAATAGAATCAAAATGCACATCGCTACAACGTAGATAAATTGCTGTAGCTTAGCTCCTAATTTGCAATAAATCATTCCAATTATCCAAGATGGAAAATATACATCGGCATCTGATATCTAGGTCTAAATACATCCATTTATCTTAATTAGAACTGTTCCGCATCACGTTAAAGATGTAACTTATGGTGGATTGAATAGTAACTATGGTGCTACATCCTAGAGAAACAGCCACAACTTAGCCCCTAAGTACCAACACACTATACAACGGATTTGACCTGGTGTTTGCTAGTTACTAGTCAATGAAAACGAACTGACGTGTTTGAGGAATAATTCAAATCTGCCTCTACTCAGTACGTATATTTTAAAATATTGAAAAAACACAGTTGAATTTTGCCAACATTTTGGCTGCCATTTTGGATATCTCATCGTGTGAGGTCCTGGAAATTATTTAGAGCATTTTTGTTTTAATTCGGCAGAGCTTAAAACCTAGCAGTCGACACCTAACTTACATACATTAGTACGATTTTGAATTTTTGTGTTATACAGCGGCCATTTTAAAAACAAAATGGCTGCCATGTTGGGTTTTGGACAGGTTCGATCAGGTGGCACCCTTACCTAAAAGTTTATCATGGGTGTGGACATAAATTACACCAGAGATGGTATTGTCCTCATGGGACTAAATCTGGAAAACAGGGATAAGTTCGCCACGGCTAAGTCTATTTTTGCATTGTCGCGAGGTTCAGTGCTTGAAGGTGGTCGAGGTTGGTCAGACATTGGATAAGAGTGCCCTACTTTGTAAGATGTCGGTGGCTACAAGCAAGACGTGAATTACATGAAACGTGACCTGATATGGCAATATGACAATATTCCTAAACCGGACGAAGATAATTTTTAAAAACAAAGGTTAAAAAAGATAGAGGCTAAATTTGGTAAAGGTCTTTTAGTAGAATAAATAAGCTTTCTTCAAAACTCTGCTGGTAATATTGTCCACTTGGTGGTGGAACTTGAGGCTGTGGTCAGCAAATATTCCGAGATCAGTGTGAGATTCCTAATCGTGATGTCCGGGTTACTGATATGATAGGGGTATAGATGGAGTCTGTCAAAGCCCAAATTCATGATCGCCATGGCATGCCTCTTTTTTTCCCCTTGAAAACGGTGCTCTTTACCGCCGAAACGTATCATTTTAACACACTTTGCTTTGTACCACGCAAAACACGCAAAATTAATTCACTCAGGCATAGTGTTTGAAACAGCAGTTCGTATCCTTTGCTCAGGGACTGTTTCTATAAGCACATACACACAGACCTAATTCACTAATAGCAAGAATTTATAGGGTTGGGGAGGAGAATTTGTGACTGAGACCCAAACTGAAACGTCTTGGATACGTTCGTATTAGTTCAGTCTTAGTTTATAGAGGACGCCATGTGTTTTATGTGGGTATTTCTACTCAGTTTTTTAGCCTAAAATTAAACTAAACTAAATGAAACAGGCTTGATTTTAATTATTATTTCGCCTAGCTTAGTTGTAATTTAGTTGACTTTAAATTTGGGCTGAAAAATGAGCAAAAATTATCATATGGAACACGTGGCGCCCTCTGAAAACTCGGACTGAACTAATGGGGACCGATCTAACGTGTTTCAACAGGGACTTTTTAGAGTTACAAATTCTACTCCCAAACCCTATAAATTCTTGCTAATAGTGACAGAACACAACGTCTAAGTAATTGTTTCCACAGTTCAGATGCAGAAAACAAAGGAGTTAACTCAAAACTTGACAAATAAAGGCTTTCTTGTCATTGCATGACGTGTCGAACCACTTTTGATCAGAAAATCTCGCAGCAATGCATTGTTCACCAGTATCGTTCGGGTCAGAAGGGACAAAATTGTGGAAGTCGTTTATTGAGAAGCTGTCACCATTAACCCAACGAAGATCCATTTCGACAGCTCTGCCATTGGCATCCTTCTTACCCTGATTCGGACCATAGCCTCCAACAGCTCCCCTTAATCCAAGCCATACGTCCATATTTTTAAACTTGCTGTTGAAACTAACGAGTGCTTGTTGATTGCGAA
This sequence comes from Lithobius niger, assembly GCA_023313725.1. Classification (NCBI taxonomy): domain Eukaryota; kingdom Metazoa; phylum Arthropoda; class Chilopoda; order Lithobiomorpha; family Lithobiidae; genus Lithobius; species Lithobius niger. The sequence continues at coordinate 32,953 of JAHWFP010082644.1, forward strand.
TAACGGCTAGATATCCTTTAGCTCCGCATTTATCGGAAGCGTTCCCATAGCTTAATTTGTCTGTAAACAACACGTATTCTGCAACAAACAAAAATTAAACGTAAATCAAACAAGTGTTTACTTTCTGGTCTAGTCCTATTACAAACAATCGAAAACAACTGTTGTAAATAAACGACGGCTTATAGAGTGCAAGCAATTTCCTTAGAGAGCAGAAGAAATTTCCTTAGAGAGCAGAAGCAATTTCCTGACAGAGCAGAATCAATTTCCTTAGAGACCAGAAGCAATTTCCTTACAGAGCAGAAGCAATTTCCTTACAGAGCAGAATCAATTTCCTTAGAGAGCAGAAGCAATTTTCTTAGCGAGCAGAAGCAATTTTCTTAGATAGCAGAAGCCATTTTCTTAGATAGCAGAAGCAATTTCCTTAGAGAGCAGAAGATATTTCCTTAGAGAGCAGAAGCAATTTTCTTAGAGAGTAGAAGCAATTTCCGTACAGAGCAGAATCAATTTCATTGTAGAGCAGAAGCCATTTCCTTATAGAGCAGAAGCCATTTCATTATAGAGCAGAATCAATTTCCTTATAGAGCAGAAGCAATTTCCTTAGAGAGCAGAAGCTATTTCCTTACAGAGCAGAAGCAATTTCCTCAGAGAGCAGAACCAATTTCCTTAGAGAGCAGAAGCTATTTCCTTAGAGAGCAGAAGCAATTTTCATAGAGAGCAGAAGCAATTTCCTTAGACAGCAGAAGCAATTTTCTTAGATAGCAGAAGCCATTTCCTTAGAAAGCAGAAGCAATTTTCTTGGAGAGTAGAAGCAATTTCCTTACAGAGCAGAATCAATTTCATTGTAGAGCAGAAGCCATTTCCTTATAGAGCAGAAGCTATTTCTTTACAGAGCAGAAACAATTTCCTTACAGAGTTGAAGCTACTTCCTTACAGAGCAGAAGCACTTTCCTTATACAGCAGAAGCAATTTCCTTATAGAGCAGAAGCAATTTTCTTAGATAGCAGAAGCCATTTTCTTAGATAGCAGAAGCAATTTCCTTAGAAAGCAGAAGCTATTTCCTTATAGAGCAGAAGCAATTTCCTTAGAGAGTAGAAGCAATTTCCTTATAGAGCAGACGCAATTTCCTTATAGAGCAGAAGCAATTTCCTTACATAGCAGAAGCAATTTCCTTACAGAGCAGAAGCCATTTTGTTTACAGAGCAGAATCTATTTCCTTATAGAGCAGAAGCAATTTCCTTAAAGAGCAGAAGCAATTTCCTTACATAGCAGAAGCAATTTCCTCAGAGAGCAGAACCAATTTCCTTAGAGAACAGAAGCAATTTTCTTAGATAGCAGAAGACATTTTCTTAGATAGCAAAAGCAATTTCCTTAGAGAGCAGAAGCTACTTTCTTAGAGAGCAGAAGCAATTTTCTTAGAGTGTAGAAGCAATTTCCTTACAGAGCAGAATCAATTTCATTGTAGAGCAGAAGCCATTTCCTTATAGAGCAGAAGCAATATCCTTATAGAGCAGAAGCAATTTCCTTACATAGCAGAAGCAATTTCCTTACAGAGCAGAAGCTATTTCTTGACAGAGCAGAATCTATTTCCCTATAGAGCAGAAGCAATTTCCTTAAAAAGCAGAAGCAATTTCCTTACATAGCAGAAGCAATTTCCTTAGAGAGCAGAAGCTATTTCTTTACAGAGCAGAAGCAATTTCCTTACAGAGTTGAAGCTACTTCCTTACAGAGCAGAAGCACTTTCCTTATAGAGCAGAAGCAATTTCCTTGCAGAGCAGAAGCAATATCCTGAAGCAATTTCCTTACAGATCAGAAGCTATTTTCTACCAGAGCAGAAGCAATTTCCATATACAGCAGAAGCAATTTCCTTACAGAGCAGAAGCAATTTCCTTATAGAGCAGAAGCAATTTCCTTAGAGAGCAGAAGCAATTTCCTTGCAGAGCAGAAGCAATTCCCTTATAGAGCAGAAGCAATTTCCTTAGAGAGCAGAAGCAATTTCCTTGCAGAGCAGAAGCAATTCCCTTATAGAGCAGAAGCAATTTCCTTATTGAGCAGAAGCAACATAACCATATTAGCTGAGTAGCTCACATCTGGCACTTGTCGTTTAGCTAGCTGCAGGGGCACTGGAGGTAAAAAGCCACATGATGTGAGAGTTGATTTTCTTAGGCCTAAAAATTCACGATTTGTTGGCAGCCGACGCCATTTCCATCAAGTGGCATCTTTTCCGATTTTCAACCTTGGTATATGTTTCCCAGTAAGGGAATAGACAAATCAACTTTAGTTTTATTACTCGTCTCATGTTGTGTCATATCGTTATAATTTGTTCCACATTATGCTTCCAGAAAACTGACTGTATATGACGGCACGTTTTCTTCTAGTGCAAAAATTCCGTAAACATCACATTCGTAAACTCTAACAGTAACTTTGTTGAGTGTACAAATGTGATATCCACATGTTTTAGCACTCTTAGTGCAAGGAAACGAGTCGTCATCCAGTCAGTTTTCTGAAAACATAATATGGAACAAACTATATACAATGCGCAATGGCTGTTTGCCGTGACGTCACCATGAGTTAGCCAATGACGAACGAGAACAACGGCTGTTTGGCCGTCTGATTGGACTAGCCCGGTCACGTGATATGCACGTCCACAGCAAACAGCCATGGCGCGTGGTATAGATACCCACACCCCAGCCAATCAAAAGCGTCTAATTTTACAAACCGTTATGCTGTGAAACACATATTAAGGCTGTGAATCGGAAAAGATAGTATTTGCTAAAAATTGCAGCTACTGAAAAAATAAAAAAATAAATTATTAATTTTGGCCCTAAGAAATGTGCTCTAACAACATTGGCTTTACTATAAATACGCCATTTTTTTTTATATCTCCAGTGAGTTCCTCTTAGAACTAAAAGTAATATCTCTAAATCAACTAATCGTTATCGGAGGCGATTACAGCAGGTAATCTTGTCTTCTAGGAATCAGTAATCGATGTAATCACTAATTGAGTGAACTCGAAAAAAGGCAACACTCAATAAATTTCTTTTAAATCCTTGTATCGACGCATGCAAATAGGGCACACGAACTAAGGGATTTATGAGGGACCGTATTCAGACATACTGTGTGAGCCTGTGCCAACCAACACCCATACCTGCTGTAATTTTGTGGTTAGATCACGTATGCAAGATTTTACAGGTCGAAGAGATGTTGATTATAAACAAAAGTACTATAGCTGAATGAAGATTATTGGCCGTTCTTCCGTGCAAATAATCATGCAAGTAACTTTCCTGCTATGAAAACGACCGTAAATATTAGGATTAGCAACCTTACAGTCCCTAATTTTGTTGTCATGCACCTTCAGTAGTTTTAACCTCTACGTTTGTTAGCACTACAGTAATTCTGTATACCGTCACACAGAATGGCGTAAAACAATGCTTAACGAAGCGCATTGTACGCTAGGATATTGAAAATTGCCAGGTTCGCTTTTGATGCCGCCACAATCGATGCTGGTGCACAATGCAGGTTCGTTTCTTGCGTTCTTGGCGTGCTGGTAGCGATTGTGCATACTTCGTCTTGTAAATAATATGTGCACATCCTGTCTGGACTTAGCACAAAATGCTATTTCTTTTACATTATACGCTGGATTGCAAAGCTTTCCGAACATTCTTAAGACTGCAAATGTTTTTTTTTGGTCAAAAGGTAACATTTAAAGCAACATACCGCCTGCCTCACAGTACCCACGCGACGATCACATCCGCGTATTTACCACAGCTAAGGTCAACTGAGACGGTAGCTTCGTTCCTCGCAATGAATAACATAGCTACTGTCTCAATTGGCATTGCGCCTAATAGTCCAGTCAGCGTGAACCCATTGATCGTGTCGTCAAAAACCGGAATGATTCTTGTATTTTAAAATCACAATTTATACTTTTCTAGACTAGTGCCTTATAATTTTGCTTCGGCGAGCTATTGGAATAATTCATTTTAATAATTTTGCTTCGGCGATCTATTGGAATAATTAATTTTAATTTTTACCGCATTAGTCTATTAGATTTTAGAGCTCATGGTAATTATTAGAAAATTAGTAGATGTACACACAGAGATGAAACGTCATGATTATTGTACGCGCGCAATGCATGACTTAGAGACGGGTCGTTCTTAAATATAGTTAACAATATTCAACAGAAAATCTTCTAGACGCCACATTTTAAAACGGGTTTTTAGCAAGGGAAAGACTAACGGTAAGTAAATATACCTTTGGGGCCGTACTTGATGTGGAGGATCGAGAAAAATGGCGCTGGGAGGTACATCCCTTTAAGAAATTATTTCACGCTTTCTTGTGTATTCCGTTCGGTTTCACTGGTTTGTGGCGCACAATCTAGCGTCCCTCCAGTGGCAATTGGAAAAGTGTATGTTTCACGTATATGTGTGCGTGTTAAACGCTGCCTCTGGACGATTCCTTTTAAAAATGGCCGTGTCAGTATGGCTCAGCGGTAGAACCTTGGCCTTTGATTTCAAATGTCCCGGGTTCGATTCCCCACTGAGGCTGTCTGACATATAAGACCAAAAAGCAACGTAAATAGGTTTGCATCCGTATTTATTAAACCAATCTCGAGCCCATTGGCTTTCCGTCCCGTTTAAACCATAAGGTAAGATTTTTCACTTTGTTTCGTTTCTACTTTTCACTCGTGTGTCGCTGCTAAGTAACAGAATAGATCATCCGATTGTAGACGTCTCATTGTTAAAAGATTGATTGTTGATGGTAAAGAGACGGCCAGATGACCAGTTGTGGTGACCGCTCGTTAAACCCTTTGTAACCCTTTGACGGCCTCACTACCAGACGTGTGACAGTTAACTAATAAAAGCATATTTTGTCATGTTGAGACCATATCCAAATGCAGCCGAAGTCTTTCAAGTTTTGGAAAATGTAAGGGAATGGTACATTGATAAAGAAAAACTAAAACTAAACGATGAGTGTCCAGCATCCACAGAAAGAACCTTCATCAATAACATTGTTTTCATACGTGTCTCCCTCGTTTTTTTTTTGTTTTTTTTAGCCAATAGGAAAAGCATATTTTTGACGAATCAGCCACTCACAGCCCGCTTATTCTGGTCAGCACTGTGAAGGATCTACCAAGAGGCTGCACTAGTGCAGACTCGATAATCAACTAGTTGGCACTACACAAAACCAGAATCACATACTTAAACGTGCTAAAAAAGGCTTAATTAATGGCTTAGTAAAGAATGAGTAGCTAAATTAAGTACATGAAACAGTTTTTAGGTTAGATTGCATTTGTTTTGTTTTCGATGGAACTTCGATAGCTACAACGACTTCTGCTTCTGACTGGCGCTAACTAATGAGACCGTCATAGAGAAGAATTTTTTTTTGTTAACATGGCGATAGAATTGGTCGTTAGGCTCTATTCGTTTATTGCTGTTGTAGGTAACGCATTACACGGTAATAGATGTGCTTCACAGGCGCTTATACAATGTACTTACACGTCCGCAATGCATCATCATTCCAGGCATTGTCACTCGAACTTATTTTGAGCGTTTTTAATAGCGAGATCGTGTGCGTTTCCATGGCAACCACGACAGCGAGCAACAGACTGACTGGACCGGATGCTGTTAAGACGGTGGGTTTCCGGCAGTGCAGCGGCAAACAGATTTGTGATTAGATAAATATATAATAATAAATAACGAATATGGATGTAAAAGCGTATAGCTAATTTAATTGGTATACGTAAACATTTAAGATAATTTTACTAATGCATAAATTAAAGCTTTTCAGTGGCATTCTGTGACCGTTTTTACCTGGTTTCTATGGAGATAATAACCTGCAAACCTCTACATTCTGAAGCGTATTAACAAAAAAAAAAAAACGAAACTAAAACTCCGAAAGTGACGGAGAGGATATTTCACGTAATCCTCAACTGAAAGACTCGCTAAAAAATTAATAAAACTACAACAACATTAATACAAAATGCAGAAATTCTTAAATACACCCATAAATGTTTGTAACTGATTTATTAACAAACTGATAAAGTAGTTCACGCGAGTTACTCTTGTTTAAATACCCCTCCGGCAGCGTGTAGTTATCGATCTTTTTCGAGCGCTCAAGTTTTTGCTCCCTTAAACTCGTTCGTGCTTGAGTTGGCAGTAAGCTCCCTTGTCACTTCGTGACTCGGGATCTTAATAATTAGCCAACACAAGGACTCACGAATTTAATAAGAGCAAAAACTTTCGTGGTCCAAAAAATTATCGATAACTTCCCTTGCACTCGGGATATTACCTATGATAATGTCTACCCAAGTAGCTAGTGACTAGCTTGTAACGTCCCCCCCACCCCCCGTTAAATCCCCTAGCTCACGGCAAGCGAAAAATTGGAAGGCCCTACTCAGCTGATTGTTTACACACGATTACATGGTGATTTGAACTTGTCCTATTGTTAGTTTGGGGCTTGTAGGGGTTAGGACAAATGCGTGGGATGGTTAAAAAGGGTTTAAAGGGTGTGACGAGCGTTAACCACTCCTGGTCATGGCCCTATGTCTGCAACAGCCAGATTCCCAGGCGGTCACCCACCCAAGTATCAATCCAGCCCAATGCTGCTTAACTTCGGGGATCTGACGAGAACCGGTGTTTCCAGCACTGAAAGGCCGCGTGGGATGGTTTTGAAACTCGCAACAAAGGAATTTTAATTTTGTTTTTTTTCCATGTTGCAACCGAAGAATTCAAGCAACAACTGCTTGAACAATCAACCATGCTCCTTAGATTTATTGTAAAAGCCTCGACGTGGGATGCACTTGTAATAACTACTCTGTAAATTCCCAGTTACCACAATAAGCAACTGTTAAACCCTTCCCCACCACCTGAAGGAACGAAACACTTAACTTACATCCCAAAAGGAACAGTTCCAAAACAAATAATCGTTGTTATGTCCAACTAGCTACGGTAATGAAATTCTTCCAATAAGAAAAAGAAAATAACCCAAAAAAGGCAATCTTGTTACCCAATCCTACTAGCTACAAAATTCTGTGCTGATCGTAAACAAACTGTTAGTTCAAAAGACTACATTCTTACTATTCGCGGCTGGAGTTGTAGTTGGAGCTTTAGTTGTGGTTGATGCTTCAGTCGTTGTTGTTGGAGAGGCAGTTGTGGTTGGGTTTTCAGTTGTTGTTGTTGTTGGAGCTGCGGTTGTCGTGGTCGGAGCTTCAGTTGTTGTAGTTGGAGCTTCAGTAGTTGTAGTTGGTGCTTCAGTTGTTGTGGTTGGAGCTTCAGTTGTTGTGGTTGGAGCGTCAGTTGTGGTGGTAGGAGCTTTAGTTGTGGTTGGAACTTCAGTTGTTGTGGTTGGAGTTTCAGTTGTTGTGGTTGGAGCATCAGTTGTTGTGGTTGGAGCCTCAGTTGTTGTGGTTGGAGCTTCAGTTGTTGTGGTTTG
>JAHWFP010082644.1:40390-62154 GCA_023313725.1 Lithobius niger
GTTGGAGCCTCAGTTGTTGTGGTTGGAGCTTCAGTTGTTGTGGTTTGACCATTAGTTGTTGTAGTTGGAGCCTGAGTTGTTGTGGTTGGAGGTTCAATTGTTGTGGTTGAAGCTTCAGTTGTGGAAGTTCGAGATGTAGTTGTGGTTGGATTTTCAGTTGTTGTTGTTGTTGTAGCTTCGGTTGTTGTAGTTGCAGCTACAGTTTTGGTTTCAGCTTCTGCGGATGTGGTTTGAGTCTCAGTTGTCGTGGTCGAAGTTTGAGTTGTTGTCTGAGTGGCAGATGTTGTAGTTGGAATATCATTTATCTTGGTTTGAGTTGTTGTAATAGGGTTAGTAGTTGTTAGTTCTGGAGTTACGGTGTTTCCTGCGGCAATTGTTGTTACAGGAGCTGAAATACGAAATAAAATTAAAATTTAACCTTGACCCAATCAATAACTTATTAATTACTACTATTCAAACATTGTTCTAAGACCGTCTTAATACCAAATCCTGAAAGTCCCAAAAAATGTTGAGATGAGACAGTCATCTCTTTGTCCCTCCGTGTAATGCCTGAGGATTGGGTTTAAGCAATAGTTTTAATGCTATTTTTTTTTTAGTTTAAGCTCAATTATAACTCTGTTTGGCATCATCCCAGGAAAAACTAAAAAGACGTCATATACGGAACAAACCCATCTGCGATCGTAAATTTAAGCACGTTTTATTTCGACATTTCATTTCATTTTTATTTCATTACGACATGTAATTTCGCTCTCTACAGCCTAAATGTGTATAATATAGTGCAAAAAAAAAAGCAAGAAGGAGCTATGTATAAGCTCTGACGTGTAAGCCATCCAGAGCTAAAAAAAAAAAAAAGATTTAACAGTTTGTCACCGGCGAAACTTAAAGTTATGTTATTAACTTAATCCTAAATTTGTTGCGTTGCTCAAAGTTCATATACTTCCAAGTACTACTTTAGCAATAGAACTGAAAAATGCTTGTTTGCAATAATGATTTTAACCAGCTGACTTTTAATTGCAACCAACTTACTTGTACCGAAACTGTATAAGTGTTCCTAAGTGTTCCTTTCATACAGAAAGGAAGGAAGGGTACAACTGCTCGTAGCCTATTTGCAACCTACTTACCTGTACCGAAACCGTCACACTTGGCATAAAAAAAGGAAGGGTACAATCGCTTGCAGCCTGTTTTGCTACCTACTTAGCTGCACCGAAACCGTCACAATTGGCATAAAGAAAGGACGGGTACAATCACTTGCAGCCCGTTTTGCATCCTACTTACCTCTTCCGAAACCATCACAATTAGCTTAAAGAAAGGAAGGGTACAATCGCTCGTAGCCTCTTCTGCAACCTACTTACCTGCACCGTAACCGTCACAATTGGCATAAAAGAAAGGAAGTGTACACTCGCCCGTAGCCTGTTTTGCAACCCACTTACCTGTACCGAAACCGTCACAATTGGCATAAAGAAAAAATGGGTAACACTCGCTCGTAGCCTGTTTTGCAACCACTTACCTGTACCGAAACCGTCACAATTGGCATAAAGAAAGGATGGGTACAATCACTCGTAGCCAGTTCTGCAACCTGCTTAAGTGTACTGAAACCGTCACAATTGGTATAAAGAAAGGAAAGGTACAATCGCTCGTAGCGTGTTTTGCAACCTCCTTACTGAACCAAAACCGTCACAATTGGTATAAAGAATTTAAGGGTACAATCAATTGTAGGCTGTTTTGCAACCTACTTACCTGTACCGAAACCGTAGTACTCGTAACCTACAGCCTTCTTAGTGTTAGTATTAACGTCGTCAGAGTACAGTAGACAGTCGGAGTTTTTTTCATCTTATAGCAAAAGCCTGGCATTGCTTACGAAGTTGGCAAGCCATAACACACTGAGCTTTTGAAGCATAACCATGAAATTGTTGGTTAGCCATTTCCGGGAGGGCATCTTTGAAAGCCAAATAAGTTTGCTTCTTGTTCTTTGCATTTGCAGATATTCTACAGAAACATGGAAGAAGTAGAAAAATCACGAGATTCTGTTTCTTCATGTTCAATCGGATTAAATTTAATTCCAAACTGTTCTCAACCGTAGAGATCAAGCTAAGAATGACATGAGCGTGACGTGTTTGCTGTCTTAACAGCCAATCGAACTGGCCATGTGGCCAAGGCCTCAAAACACGCCCTGGGAAAAAGTTAGGACCTATAATTACGTTTGCAAGTCGAAAACAATTTTTTTGTCATACGAACCTTCCAGTTGGGCAGCCGCTCGATGTACGCTTTTTTCATATTGTCATAAATGATTTTCTCAGCGAGCAGCATGCGCCGGCGATACAAAAAAAAACACTATTTAGAATTTGTTTAATGATTTTCGGAGAAGGGAAAAAAAAAAGCCGGCTTTGAGGAGAAGCCTAAAAAATTCGGCTCACGACAGGCAACACACCCGCAAGGCCATGAATGAAACGTCTTTTAAATTTCGACCAAGTTAACACATTTTGGTCTTGTTTAAAAAAGCCAGAAACATTCACTAATTGCCTAATTGCCCATTTCCAATATGACTCTATTGAGTTGATTGTTGCAATTAAAGCATGCCTCTTGTTTTTATGAAAAAAAAAACACATGTGTTTTCTTGGCCGAAAATTAAAAGAGGTTTTTTTTTTTAGCGTATCATGTGGGGATTTTGGGATCACATAATTTGTGGCAATGTGTAGGTAAAAGCAACATCCCGCCTGCCTTATAACTTTCCGCCTGTCTTATAACAGCCACGCGACGATCACATCCGCGCATGTTAACATCGCCAAGGTCAACTGAGATAGTAGCTGCGTTCCTCGTAGAGAAGAACGCAGTTACTGTCTCAGTTGGCATTGCGCCTAATAGACGAACCAGAATGAACGCATTAACTGTGTCGTCACAAACCGGTATGATTTTCGTATTTTAAAATCGTACTTTAAAATTTTTGAGGTTAGTATCTTATAATTTTTCTTCAGCGATCTATTGGCATAAATAATTTTAATTTTTACCCCGTTAGTCTTTTAGATTTGTGATCTCTTAATTATTAGCACACGATTAAAAATTAGTACATGCGAACACACACAGTTGAAATGTCAAGGTTATTGTAAGCGCGCAAAGGATCATATACGTGCGGGATGCAGTATATACAGTTCCCAATTATTCAACAGAAAGGCTCCTAGACACCACATTTTAAAACGGATTTGTAGCAAGGAATTGACTAACGGTAAGTAAATTGAACTTAGGGGCAGTACTTGATGTGAAGGATCGAGAAAAATAGTGCTAGGAGGAATGTCCTTTTCATTGCACGAACGTGTTATAACACCCATATACCGTAAGCATAGTATCATACACGGCGATAGCCGTTTATATATATGATTGAAGTTCGCTCTCCAGCAAAACTAAATCTATTAATTTCTCCGTTTCTATTCAATATACTTCGACGTAACTTGGCCAGATAGTAGATAGCAACTTTTCCAAACTTTACACCAACTTTTATGCAATTACGTGCAAGAGTAAACGTAGGAAGCCACACGTAAATTTGAAAACTGTTCACTTCTTCTTGGGACTTGTTGTTGTTCTTGTTCTTGGCTGACACGGTTTCAGTAAAAAACTACTGCACCTACCGAAAATCTGAAACATGATCTGAGCCAGAAATTTTCCTGGGGTTCAACCTTACAGACCACTTTTTTCGATTGGTCGATCCATTCCGGAGTTACGGGATCCTAAACGATCATTTTGATTGTTTTACATTGTTTTAACCATTGTATTTAGGGAACAATGCGACTCAGCAAACTCCAGATTCATTCTTCGTGCACGTGTTATGGGTCGTAAAAAAGGTACACGGATTACAAACAAAAACGTCAAGTGTACCGTAAAAAAGGGGTTATATGATTGAATTTTCACTTGTTAAAATGTTCACGGATAAAAATTGATGATTTTTAATTGAAATAATCAAATGTTCAATTGAGAAAATTGGATCAGTTTAAGTGCTGTTGTGCTTTACGAATCATATATTTAAAACGTAAAGCACAACAGCACTTAACTGATCCAATTTTCTCAATTGTACATTTGATTATTTCAATTAAAAAATCATCAATTTTTATCCGTGTACGTTTTAACAAGTGAAAATTCAATCATATAACCCCTTTTTTACGGCACACTTGACGTTTTTGTTTGTAATTATATTTGGGGTTAAACTGTAGTAGACACAATAATTCAGCCAGAACTGTAGCACACTCCAGCAGTATACTCGTAGTAGCCCAAAGGCTATTGGTCGATGGGTAAAGAAGCAGTTAGTTGCTTAAATCGTTCACTTTTCCCCCTCTGATTTCGAAATTTAGGGTAATTGCTTCGAAAAACCATTGGCTGTTGGGTGTTTTCTTAGCTTGTTTGTTTGCTTGCTTGCCTGCTGCATGCTTGCATGCTTTCTGGCTTGCTTGCGTGCAAGTTTGCTCGGTGTGTTGCTAGCTTGTGTGTCTGTTTATTTATTTGCTTGCTAGCTTGTTTGGATGCTTCCATGATATGTTTGCTTGCATGCCTGCTTGTCGCCTTGCATGCTTGTTTTCTTGTCTGCTAGCTTGTTTGCTTGGCTTCCATGATATGTTTGCGTGCCTGCTTGCTTGATGGCTGGCTTGCTTGCTTGTTAGTTTGGTAGTGCTTGCTTGCTTGCTTACTTGCTTGTTAGTTTGGTAGTGCTTGCTCGCTTGCTAGCTTACATGTTTGGTAGCTTGTTTGCTAGTCTGCTTGCTTGCTTGTTTGCTTGCTTTGCACGTTAGCTAGTCGGCTAGCTAGCTTACTTGCTGACTTTCTTGTCTGCTCGGTAGCTGGCTTGCCTTTTGGTTCGTTCGTTCGTTTGTCTGCCTGTTTTCGTTCTTGAAGAAGCGATGAAAAGCCGGCAAGGAGGGAGCACTGGGGGGAAGTCCGGTGAAGGAAGAGCGCCCGGTTGGTATCTTTGTGGAAGAATTTGTTGATCAGAGAGTGTTAGTTGTGCCGTCATGAGTGTGGATCGATTCTGGGAGACGCAAAGAAGGAACTACGATGTCTTGATCGTTTCCCATGGTGAAAAGCTCCCTTGATCATGAAAAGCCGTACGGCTGCTGAACACGAGCGGAAGATTGAGCTTGCTTTGGCGAATGAAGACACCTTGGCTGATTGCATTGGTGGTAGTATTTTTCGTGGTGGAGTCGGCGAAAAGAGCAGCCATCACGAGGACTTGAGTGTGGATCGAACCTGGGAGGCAACAGGGAGAGAGCAACGGTGAATTGTCCATTTCTGTGACGCTACGACCAAGTTCGCGTGAGATGCGAGTGTGGGCGGCCAACAGTTGAGTTTGTTGTGATGAGAGAAGCTTGCATCGACCTTTGTGAGGCAGGTGGCATCTTTGGAGCTGTTGATGATGGAGCTGCATAGACAATGGAAGATGCAGGCAGCATCGGGTGACCGGAATTCGTTCGGGAAAACATCAACGAGGATGTGATCCGTGGGAAGTCTTGAAACCTGATTGGAAAGGATGACGAGAAAACACAGATGGCGAGCCATCGAGTCAATTTCTCCCTTCCCTGTGCTTCCAGTGGAAAAGAGACAAGGCCGCCACATGATGAGCGGAGGCCGGCTGTAGTTCATCTTCCTTTCTCATGACTTGTGGGTGAGAAAGATCGGTGGTGACGAAGGCTTTCATGCTGTTGCTCAGGCTACTGCCACGAAAGAGACGGACTGCTTGAGATGATAGGTTGAAGCAGTTGGGTTGAGACCCAAAGTATGGGACTGACGAAAGTGGCCGATGATTTAGGAGACAGCAACAGAATTCTCTTCGGTCGATGAGAGATGATGGCCGATCTGCAGATGATGACGAATGGCCGCACCCAATCGAGATGGATGAAATGATGCCAGTTGCTGGGAGAGTTGTGGATCGACCCCAGGAAACAATAGAGAGGGAGCCACGATGACTTCGACTGGTCCAAATGATGAAACAGGGAAGACAACCGGCCAGTTGGCTGGTGTAGAGTTCAGAGGCTCGGAATTCCAGATCTTCTAATCCGGTAAGCGCAATAGGCTGATGGGGCGAACAAGGTGGCATGTTATAAACCAGTTCACAATGTTAGTTTCTTCGAAATGGAGTTTGTCCGTTCAGTCATCGAATCCAGGCGTGGTGGTGAGCAGCAGTTTCTAATGAAGAGTTGGCGCTCTAGTCGAGATTCAGTGGCAGGCAAGAGTGTCGTTCCTTATCGGAATTAACCGAAGATGAAAGAAGCGGCCCCTGACAGTGGCTGGCATGGAAGGACGAAGAGACGTCGAGTAGAGCAGTGGTAGGGAAGACTTTCGGTGTGCTGAGGGCCCATGTGTTAGGCTTGCGTTTGAGCTTGGATCAGGTGTCTTTTGCTTCACAGAGATCTTGTTCGAGTGCCACTAACCTAACAGGGTTAAACAGCGTGTCGGCAACAGGTGCTTGAGTGTCTTCATACTGCCATCGCCGAGATAGAATAGGGTCCGTTGATTGAATGGCTGGGTTGAGTCGCATTTCTTTTCGGAATTAACCAAAACGAAAGAAGAGAGGCCAGAGCGCAACACAGAGGTCTAGTCCTGTTAAGTGACTACACTTGCCACTTTGTGCAGGCATGTTCGTAGACGGAAAACGGGAGTTGAACGTGTGTTCCGAGTCAAGAGAAGAGAGTCTGGTCGTGGAAGCGAATGACGTTAGCTTGGATGGAGTGGCTCCTGATGAGGTGGCTGACTGGAGCATTGGGCTCGAATGGCATGATGTCAATTGAGCGTGAAATGTCAATATTGTGGCCATGAGAGAAGGATTGTACGTTACGGCAACTGAAGGGGTCTGGGTTGATTGTTGGGTAACAGACAAGTCTGTTGTACTCTGTCATTGCAGTGTACGTGGGCCGAATGGAGTCAGGTTGGGACCGACAGTGAGTTGGTGTTAGTCGTGGAATCTGTTATTCTGGCGACGGTCATAAAGAAACGAGAAGATTGGGACGACTCATACTAAGGTTGCCGAGCCCAGGAAGAAGTGGTGTTGACCGTTTGAATTGTGGTGTGTATTGTGAGCGAGAAGATGAGAATGTCCAGGTGATTGTAGGCGAGTCGCAGCGTTGAAATGTGTCATGGGCCATTCGTGTTGAGTCCGTGGCTGAGTGCAGTTGCAAAAAGAAAGCATAAAATCCGGAGCTTCTCATGCTAGGGTGGTCGAATCCAGGGCTGGCGTGGGTGAAGTTGCGTCAGTATCTCATTTGAAGATGTGAGATGAAGACGGAGGCCGACAAAGGGTAACAAATGGAGGGAAGATGATCACGACTTTGTTGTAGAAACATGAGTCCATTGACACAGTTCATGGGTTCTAGCCACGAAAGGGGTCGAGTGGAAAGAAGTAATCGTGAAGAATGTCTTGGATGCCAAGATGCAGAAGGCTGTGATGAGGAGACTGCCGTGCAGAGCGATGAGGCAATAGAGCATTCAATTTGATGTCTGGGCTCTAGCCACGAAAGAGAATGAATGGCAGGAGCTAATGGAGCAGAGCGTCGTGGATGCTAGAGTGAGGGAGGCAGAGATGAAGGGGACTGCCGTACAGAGTGGCGAACCAGTGAAGCAGTCGACTCGATGCGTGGGTTCTAGCCACGAAGGAAAACAAATGGCAGAAGCTGTAGGCCCAGTCCGTCTTGAGTTTAATGAATGGGGCTGCCATAGGTTTTAGCTACGTTACTTGGAAGTCACCCAGGTTGGGACAACGTGAGAGAACTGGGGTTATCCGTGATGACAAGAAAAGATATTTCCGATCCATGTGTCCTAGCCACGAATGGGGACGAACAACACGTGAGATGACGGCATTCGTCTTGAATGAAGCAGGAGGTTGACGAATTGGAACTGGAGTTGACGTTGACGAAGGAAGCATCGACCCAATATGTGGGTTCTAACCACGAATGAGGATGAACAACAGGCGTGATGACAGCATTCATCTCTTGGAATGAAGCGGGAGATTGCGACGAATAGGAACTGGATGGGTTAGCGAATGAAGAATGCGTGGGTTCTAGCCACGTAAGGGACGAGTCGGAAAGTCGGCCTACGCAGCTAAAATTCGCGAGCGGGTTCGTTCGTGCGGAGCGAATGGAGGCGTAGTAGCCATGGCAGACGGAGTTAAAACTGGGTAACGAAAGAGACGAATGATGAAGACAGATGAAGCGACTATCCAACATGGCCAATTCAGAACAAAAGATGCAATGCTTTCGTGGAAAGCTCTTTTTATAGGAGTGGTGCACACATGCGAACTTGGGTTACTGAGCTGGCCGGATTCACGCAACTTTAAATCTCAAGGTTGAAACGAGCATTACGAGAACATAATTAAAAAATTCACTGGTATTGTAAATTTTCTAGCGGCAGCAAGCAACTTAAATTTGCTGGCCCTCTGAAGGCCGGCTGAAATTTGTTTCTTTTGCCTAAGAAAATATATACATTACCTCATCCCAACCTACCTCCCCTCTTGCGTCACCTTCTGGATTAATCGAGAGAGAACAAACGATGCAAGACTTTCGTGGCAAGCTCTTTTTATAGGAGGGGAGCGCACATGCGCACTTGGCTTACCAAGCTGGCCGGATCCATGCAATCTAAAATCTCAAGGATGAAACCAGCATTACATAATGCAAAAATTTACAGGTATTTTACATTTTCTAGCGGCAACGAGAAATTACGTTTCTTCCAGTTTGGTCTTCTTTTTTTGTGACCACTCTCTCGATGGGACCTGATAAATGTATGACCACCCCCTCCACGGCGATAAATAATAACCGGTCCCTAAGTGACATAACTTAAAGGAAAATGAGGAATGTGTACGTTACAGCGTACACGCTGTCTATGCCTCAGAACACGTCATCGCTAACAGACGTGAAAGTAGGCCTATAAGTATTTGGCACGTTAGGAATCAAACGAACTACTCGAAGTGAGCCTAATACGCACTACATCTCACTCTGAGATTGTATACCATAAGACTAGCCTTATCAATTGGAAAGGCATGATAATATTGAAAGCGTTACTTTCCACAAGTCGGATTGACCTTTTCGACAAGTCGTATTGACCTTATTTCACCCTATGAGGCTTATTCCCGATCTTTCACCGTTTTGAAATTCGCCGTAACTCAGCGGCACTCGAACATTACTCAAACACAACGGCCGGTAACCGTCAAACCAAGCACTATACAAAATACATCACAGCAGTTGAGGTTGGTATGACATGCTTGTGCGGCAGTTTGCTAATTAATTCGGTAATATATCATAAAAGCGCAAGTACACATGTTATAGTTGCGCATTAATACAGTTTAATCATCGCATTAAACAACTGACCAGGTAAAATTTACCTAGGAAATCAAAGTGCAGAATCAACAACGAACAACGTCATTTTAAAACTTAAAATGGTGACGCGTGTAAGCACCGTACAGCAATAGAAATTTCTCAAGTCTGATATGCGTGTGACATGTTCTCTGGCTTGACTGACAATCGAACTGGTCGTGTGGCCAAGGACTCAAAACACGCTCTGGGAAAATATAGAACGTGTAATTACGGTTACAAGTCGAAATCAATCCGTCAACTGCACAATGTAAATTTTTTTTGTTATTGTCACCAAAGCGATTATCTCAGAGACCAGTAGGCGTTAGCGATATTAAAAAAAAAAAAATGGTAACTTGGTACAGATTAGCTGGGAAGGAAGTGGTCCAAAAAATTCACCATGATGACAGGAAACGAATTAAACCACAGTTTAGTTTCGACCAAGATAACACATTTTGGTCTTGTTTACAAAAGCCGAAGCCATGCAAGAATTCCACCCATTAAAACTCAATGGTGTTATGCTGGAAATAACGTCATTTCCAATACAGCAGTGCCATTGCCGCCATATTGGCACCAGTATGGGCTTTGGAGGGCATAACTACAAGGTGCACTGCATAAAAATGGAGGGAAAAACAACGGAAGAGCGGATTTCTTAGGCTTAAAATAACGTGGTTTTCTCCTACAACAAAAATCGCGCGTTTTAGGTCTAAGAAATCCACTCTTCACAGCATCGGCTTCAGTATGACGCCCTTCTGTTTCTCTCTGCAGTGCCCCTTGCATCTAACCCATTAAGGCACCAGCATAGAGTTACACACAATAATACTACGTTGTGTCACTGCCCTATATAGACACGTTATTAAAGGTGCCTGTTCACCGAATGACAAGCTGCAGCATCTAGCGCTGTCTACCGTTATTTAGTTCTACGTAGCGCTTGATTTCAACAAGCGAAGGAATGCGCAAAAAAATGTCTTTTTACACAACAAGTAAGCCGCGTTTCCCTTACTTATGGCATGTAAAGTTGGTGCGTCCACGTGCACCAGAGAGCAAGCGGTAAACGAAATTACTGTGATCCGATGGCGTCCAAAATCAGCGATTCAAAACGGTCGATATATAGAAAAAAAGAGCATGTGATTACATTCGGCTGAACTTACCGCTTGCTACCTGGTGCACGTGGATGCGCCAACTTTACACTCAATAATTAAAGAGGCACGTGGCTTGTTTGTCTCATAAAAAGAAATTTATTTGTGTGTTCCTTTGCTTGTTGAAAGCGGGACCGTGACAAAACTAGATAGCGGTAAAATGGCTATATAGATGCTGCAGCCAATCATTGGTTGGCAATCCCCCTTTCAGTTTACTGACGCAATTAAAGCATGCATGTCTCTTGCTTTTGTGAACAATATTCATACCTGTTTTCGTGGCGAAAATTAAAAGTGGTTTTATTCATGTTCTTGCGGGTGTGTTGCGTGTCATGGGTGAAATTTTTGGACGATATAATTTGTGTGACTGTGTTGGTTGACTGACGAATGTGTTGCACCCATATAAGCACAATATTATAGCGTGGGCTAAACTGTAGCAGAAACAATAATTCAGCCAAAACGCCAGAATAGTACAGTGATGTGGTACACTGAAATATTGTATATACTTTGACTGGAATATGCCATTCTGAATGTGGGTACCTTAGGCCAATACAATGTTTTTCAGAGGGGAAGTCACCTGAATTTCCATGTAGAACACTAAAACCCCCCCCCCCCCCACCCCCTGTAACTCCTTAACCGTCAATAAATCAAAAACATAATGTGAAGCAAAAACGTTCAGCACACAATTCTGGACTGGAAAAGTTATATACATTTTTACGTAAAAGCAAGAATTTATAGGGTTTGGGAGAAGAATTTGTAACTCTAAAAAGTCTCTATTGAAACACGTTACATTCGTCCCCATTAGTTGAGTCCGAGTTTTCAGAGGGCGCCACGTGTTCTATCTGGTAATTTTTGCTCATTTTTCAGCCCAAATCTAAAGTAAACTAAATTACAACTAAGCTAGGCTAATTAATAATTAAATATAAGCTAGTTTCGTTTAGTTTAGTTTAATTTTAGGCTAAAATCTGAGTAGAAATTCCCACATAAAACACGTGGCGCCCTCTATAAACTAAGACTGAACTAATGTGAATGTATCTAAGACGATTCAGTATGGGGTCTCAGTCACAAATCTCCTCTCCTACACTATAAATTCTTGGTAAAAGTAACTCTTGAGTCTCAAAATCGTATTTAAAGGACATCACCCTTAATTCGCGTGAACACTCCTTTTTTCAATTGGTTGTTCAAAGTTCAAAGCGCTATTGCGATCCCTCTAATAGCCCGAAATGGACATGCTTAGGCTTTTCTGAATGGTGGAGCTACCACCAAACACAAAAGCGGCACGATTCAGTGTATCCATGACAGTGAAGGGAATGCCCACACTGACCACAATTGTGGATGAATTGCGGAACTTGGTACTGCCATTTCAACACCACAGGTGGCGAATTTGCAAACTGAATGACTACGTTTCCAAAATCTGCCAATCGACAACGCCACTGAGCAAAGCTGCTGCGCGGCTATTTATGGGGGTGCCGGAATTGTATCGACACGGAGTTAGGTTAATTTTGGGATTTTCTTAAATGCTGACCCGTGTGTAACTCTGAATTCTCAATTTGCTTTAAAAGTGTCTGGAATAATCCGGAATTGTGGTAACACGTAGTTACCGTAACTCTTGATTTTTCTGAAATACAGACACCTGCAAGGGAGCCGGAATTACCATAAATAATATCCCTGCCTCGCTCGCGCTACCGCGCTTGCTGCGGCAATACGTGTAACATCAGAAACCGCAAACATATTATTGTCAAATATGACAAGAGTTAGGGTAACTCCCTGTTACCACAATTCCGAATTATTTCAAACACTTTGAAAGCAAATTGAGAAACCGGAGTTACTGTAATTCCGGCTTCAACACAGGGCTCAGTATTTAATAAAATCCCGGAATTATCTATGGAATTTTTTGACAGTATTGTGGAAGGTAACGCTCGTAATGCATTTATTGTAGGAGGCTCTGCCTTTATTATAGGAGGCTCTGCCTAGGAGGCCCTACCCTTAATCCAAATTAAGGTAAGGGGACACAACTACTGAGGTATGTTTTTTTTCCCTTTTGCGTCAGTCCCGTTAAGCTGGCGACTTAGCTATAATACCCGATGGTATTGATTGGTGGTACCTTAATTGATAATTTTTATAGTGTGGGATATCCTGTTAATAGAGTCCGCATGTTAGTTAATAGCTCGGGACTTGTTGCGTCGCTGTAAAGGCATCGTAAGTGACAGCAAACTATTGTATTGGCTGCATTGTTGATAGCACTGTGGCATGCAACTTAGCTTTATTCTCCCTTAAAGGTGCCTGTTCACCATTTCGATAGCGTTGCCCATACTCTAAACACAGCATCCACGTTCCAGATTCTCCGTCATCTAATAGGCTGATGTGGTTCACGTGATCTCGTTTTAGTCATGAAAATCACGGCGCTGCTGCGAATAGTGTTGTTCCATTTTGAATTTACCGTTATTCTCTTTATATTGCTCGAAGATGCTACGATTCTGCGTCTAGAAGTTGAAGAGGTGAAAAGGCGCCTTTAAGTTTGAATTGATGCTACTATTCTTTCCCATGTACTTGTTTTTACTCATCTCCATCCACGTTTGCCACGTAATAATTAGCCTCTTATTAGCCAGAAGAACAGTGACCTTAATGGAATTGTTATCAACTGTACTTTTGTGAGTAAGAAGTGAACTGATTAAGAACTTTCAATCCCCCGATAACAATTTTATTATTTCCATATAGGTTTAGCTGACCATTCTACAGTTATAAACAGGACAGAAAGCCAACGGGGCTGGCAACGTGATTAATAAATACAAATCCAAACCCGTTTACGTTACCTTTTGGACTTAAATGTCAGACTGCCTGAGCGGGAATTGAACCCACGATCTTTGCGACCTAAGGCTGGAGTTCTGAGTTCTACCGCGCAGCCATACTAACACGGCCTTTTTTTTTTATGGAAACTCGTGCTTGTTAAATACGGCCTATAGACGTTTCCTTAAAAATGGCCGTGTCTGTATGGCTGAGTGGTAGGACTCAGGCCATTGGTCTGAAAGGTCGCGGGTTCAATTCCCGCTCATGCAACTTGTTGTTCGTTTAAGTCCAAAAGGCAACCTAGATAGGTTTTCATCTGTATTTATTAATTCTACATTTTGTTTAGGCCTAGAACCAAGTCTAGTGACAGTGCAACGTATTTCGGCGACTGTATCTACATTCCCTGCATATTTTGTTTTCTTTATAATACACGTCGACTAAGGCAATAAAGCCAATAAGTCTTAAATTGTGGTTCAGCTTACGTCAGTTCTTTTATAAAACAAGCCTTTAGATCTAAAGACGGCCTCTTAACACAAGTCGAGAGGTGGTAAGATCGAACCAGCACGCTAACTACCTTTAGGGCTCGTTTACGCAACGAGACCTTCTCGCTTGCCGAAAGCTATTTGCTAGGCAACCGTTATTTATTTACGATTAATTTCCCGTTTGTATTAAATGATTGCGGTAATAGACAACAAACTAAATGTATTATAAATAACAACACAGACAAAGAACAAAATGCAACAGTCATTTTAAACATTGGTACAACATTGTTGCCATTTCACGCTATTTTCAAAATTTGCTCCTCTCGTTGAAAAAAACAGCTTCTAGCAGTGATCAAACGACGGTAGAATAAATAGCTACTCGCAGCGAGAATTCAAAATCCAACATGGCGTCCATTTCGAAGTTATCGATTCGAAGACAAACCTTCGAATGCCGGCATTCTGGAATCTATCCGTCGTTGTGTACTGCAGTAAAAATTGTTTTCTTGTTGTCATAAATCGACGCTGTCATGTTGCAAGCATCGTACGTCGTGTCGCGAGGCACGAGGAGAAAATTTGCGTCCGCGTTGTTGTCATGGTTACTACGTATAGACAACTTGAAAGCCGCATTCTCCGACAAAGGCGAGAAGCAGCCAGCAGATTTAGTATTCACCAAGTAAAAGCTAGTAAGCGAGAAAATTGTCCTTGCGTGAACGCGCCCTTATACTTGGTAGGACGACTGTAATAAAGGAGCTTCGTAATAATAGACAATAAATTACAGGTGAGGAATATGAGGAGCAAGCTGTCAATCCCTGAGTTACTCACTGATGTACTGCTCGCTCCTCATATTCCTCACGTATAATTTATTGTCCATTGTGTACGAAATGGAGGCTAGACAAGCACCCCAGTTCGACATGAGTGATTGATTGTGCCCACCAGTCTTCGTCTACAACCTGTAGAGGCATCCAGATTCTGTTAGAGTCCTCAAACAATAGTAATTGGAAATTTCACGTACTGTGTCTCGCCGATGAAATATGCTGGAACACCGTCGTACTTTTCGGCCAACCTCCAGTGCTTGCCCACAGCTACACCCGCGGAAACAGAAACATGGCGTAAAAAGGACAAGGAGTCCATCGTCATGCTCATGGACACACTTATTCCAACCCCTTCATCCAGTTTGACGAAACAGACCATGCTGAGGTGATACGGGACCTCTTAAACGTGATTATGCCCGCACCAACGAAATGACGCAGATTCAGACTGTAACTAACTTGACACAAGTTTTAATGCATGCCAACGAAAATGTTTAAAGACGGGAAAGCCAAAGGCTCACAAGAAATAACGAAATACAAATGCAAACCGATTTACGTTGCCTTTTGGACTTATGTCAGACTGCCTGAGCGGGGAACTGAACCCAGGACCTTTGGAACCAAAGGCCAAGGTCCTACCGCTGAGCCAGACTGATACGGCCAAAAGGAATCGTCCATCGTCCATTTGGCTTTCCCGTCTTTAAATAGGCCGAAAATGTAGTGCCTTATCAGACGAGAGGTTTGATGAAGGCAATTATCCAAACGAGTTATCCCATTATAAAGACACAAGTGTGCGTATACTTACTGGAACGTATCAGTGATCCTACCTTGAAGCAGGTTAGGGAAACCCTTCTCAGAGGGGGGAAGAGCTCTCAGCTTAGAAATAGCGCAAGACGCATTGATGGACAGCATTGCTACAAGTCGATGGGAAGCCTAATTCAACAACCGATTTATCATCTATTCATACAGCCTCAATCCCCCCCCCCCTCACACAGCTGTTTTTGCTTTGATCAAAGGTCGCTGAAAGTGTTTTCTTTCCATGCATATTATACTTTATTTCTTGTTAAAATGTCCTATATACCAACAAAGTGCAAAGCATGTAATGAACAAACAGTAATATTCGACGTGAAATGATGATAGCAAAACACTAGAATGTGCAACCAGTACAATGTTTTGAAACCAACCAGCCTTATTCTCAAACAATTTAAAAAAAAAAAACACGTTTAACTGAACTCTTAAACACTTGCCAACCAGCCTGCACACTTTGCGCTTAGTCCTTAACACTACCTTACCCTAATTAACTATCTTAACCCTAAATCGGACCAACCAATACACCTCCACTACTGCAATTACCAACAACCTCTTCGTATGGCACTGCCAGCACCATACAGGGAGGCCGCTATATCATGAGCCCAAGGAAGAGATGGGCAACGGTCCCATACAAAATGATTGAACCAATAATTAAGAAGTAGTAAAGGACTGGTGCAATGTATTGAAATGGTACAATTGCAATGAAACACTGCAATGGTCGATACACGAATGTCGGAAACTGTGGGGGAGATTTTATATCCATGCAAAAAAGTTCTAAAACCAGCAATTTTTAATGGATGCATACTTAGATTAGGAGTATGCTATGTATTCGCTCAACATTACCACAAGGAATCATATATTTTTCAGCTTCAGATGGAGATTGCCTTCAACGGCAGACATAGGCGCCAATTTGCACCTCCGTACTGGATACACACAATAAGACATTCAAACTTATCTCAGTGGAACCTGCAAGATAACACGAGAGAAAGCTAAAGATGGTAATGATGCAAACTACAAGCACACAGCAAAAACAAAAGAGGTAAATACATATTACACAATAATATTTTTTTGTGACTTCTCTGTCTCTCGTTTGTGACGCATTTTTACCACAAAATCTGATACAAAATCATTTTAATCGCTGTAAGTAACAGAAAGATAAGTCAGAAATAAGCTCACAACGAAATTACATAGGAAATAACGTAGCATTTTAGGCCATCTTTATGCACTGATATTTTATTCAGTTTACATGACTTTGATTCGAATCGCCAAAGGAGTCTTTTTTTCCAAAATCACTAACATGCAGAATCAGATTAAAACAGCGTTTCCCAACCGGAGAAGCGCGCCTCCCTCGGGCAACTGTAGGGGAGGCGCAAGCCACTGCCGAAAAATAAAGATCAGTAGTGAACTTGTTTTTTAACTACCGTACGCGTCAGAAAGTTCTCGTCAATGATAGCCTTAGACCTGCTGTAAACTGTTTTTATAATATTACATTACTGACGGACCTTGGAAGTCTTACCAGTATAGTGTTTTTTTCCAAAAAATAATTACACAGCAGTGAGGGAGGGGTGGGGGAGGAATGCTGTAGAAAAGAATCGATGGGGAGGAATACTGTAGAAAAGGTTGGGAACCGCTGGATTAAAACATGTGTACAGGAGTTATAAACATTAAAAAAAAACACTAGGCACAATCCACAGGACGAGATAAAAACAAAACAAACAAAAAAAACCACTGGCAACTAATATTTCGGGACAAAATGCCACAGGTCCCAAATATTTAAACGGAAATAATTTTATTTTGTCCTGTGAACAGTGGGACCTGTCGAATTTTGTCCCGAAATATAAGTTGCCAGTGTGGTTTTTTTTATCTCGTCCAGTGCATTGTGCCTAGTGTTTTTTAAAGGGCAATTACGTCCATTTTGACATGCATGCTTTACTTTTGGATCACTTACACAATAACTAAACACAAGAATTGCGGTAAGAATACGTTACTTACGTCCGAGTATAACAATTTAATTACTCCATCACCAAAACATGACACGGAGATCGCCATTGTTTTGCTGGAACGCTCAGAAATTAATGCCGACAGATGTCACTTTTCGATTACGACTCGCAGCCGATTGAGATAGCTGTATTGACTGTGAGGAGCTCAAGCATCTGACGGCCTTAGCGGGCCGGCAGTGTAGTGGCCAGCTAAGGCCGTCAGACACTTTAGCTCCTCACAGTCAACACAGCTATCTCAATCGGCTGCGAGTCGAAATCGAAGAGATCCGTCTGTTGGCATTAATTTCTGCGCGTTCCAGCACAAGAATGGCGACCTCCGTGTCGTGTTTTGGTGATGCAGTAATTGAATTGTTATATCGGACGTACGTGTAACGTATTCTTACCGCAATTCTTGTGTTAGTTATTGTGTAAGTGATCCAAAAGTCAAACATGCATGTCAAAACGGATGTAATTGCCCTTTGAATGTCTGTGTCACCATAACGGCAGTGGATGCAGCTGGACATATCGGTAGAGGCAGTGTTGTGATTTACTTTCGGCTTATCAAATCATACAGTGGGAATGAAGTTGTATTTAACTGACTGCTCATTCTGTCTTTGCCTGGGTATCACAGACTGAACAAAGAGCCATGCCCTTTGCCAAAATACCCCATCGACCATCCGGATGCATTGCGCATCGTTGATCAGGCTTGGGTTTGTGGCTCTGAGACCAATTTTCATAAGTCATCGATCTTCCATCTATCCACTGGTAGTCGGATTTTCCTTCAACGTAAGTTAGTCCATTCCAATACCCAAGGCATGTGGAACTCAGCAAAGCCGTTATTTCGTCTTGCTCTTCTTTGGTATGAATGCAGGCCAGGGTTCCTCCCATACAGTCGGCATTGGCCTTGTCCCATGTCTTCGTTACGGTCACTGCTACAAACCGTGAACCTACAACAGAAAATACTTTTTAAAGAAAAATCGTTTGTGGACATTTAGGAACTGGCCATTATTTATCTCCAAGGGGAGGTGTTAGGGGGAGGAAATTGGTGGGAGAGGGAGGGAGGGTTATTAATTTTTTAAATCCTGTAAACAATTTGGCCGAATTTCCAGCCAGATCCCGCAAATCCGAGCCTGAAAGGTGCGGGGGCGATGAACACTGATTACTTTGAACCCCAAGATTTGTAAGCAAATTCCAACCCAGAAAAATGGACCTTTAGCCGCTTACTTCAAGTTCAAGGTGAAGAAACCATTTTTATGACACTACTTAAGGTTGAAATCGTAAAATAAAAGGAAGTGCACGCGTTTCCAAATTACCGTAATTCCACTTGTGTACTTTGGAATGGTATAAAGCCCCACCGAACAATGTGAAATACTTTATTTTATTTACCTACGATCATTTGTGATGTAGCCCATTATATTTAACACTTGAATTTGCTTTCTGCTATGTATGTTGCCTCTTAACGCGAGTTGACTGCTGTTTGAATCAGGTTTGTTTTGATTTGATCACCATTAAGCTTGTATGAGTGATGCTGACGTAATTCGGTTGTGGCACCTTCTTAAATGTCTGGGTTAATCAAAAATTCGATGGATGCACTACCTATAAAAAGAACAACAACAGTTCAGACTCTCACGGTGGCAGCAGAGGTTATAGATATTCATATTAGTGTTAAGCCGGAAATAAATAGATCGTGGTTGCAGATTAACTTCGCTCTTCACTTACCTATGGCAATGGGCTAGGCTTGGTATATACTGGTATATACCTTGGTATAGTGAGAACCTAACAGTATGCATTGGTAATGAGCACGGTGGCTGTGAAGTCAGACACTGCGTCGTTAGTCTCCGTCAATAGTAAGAATAAAAAACAATAATAGGATGGGGGAAAACAATAATAGGGTGAGGAAAAACAATAAGAGGGTGGGGAATAAAACAATAATAGGGTGGAGAAAAAACAATAATAGGGTGAGGAAAAACAATAACAGGGTGGGAAAAAAACAATAATACGGTAGAGTTCGGACCTCAAATATGATACTTTTTCAGTAGTCCAAAAAAAATTTCTCAATATGCCTCAGCTTCTGCAGGGCTAGTCTCCGACCGCTTTCCCAATTATGTAAGTGTATACAACCTTTTGAAGTTTTCGGTGTCAATCCTGTTTGCTGTGTTGGTTTAAAACAAAACATTCTAAAAATGCCTTGGTTCCCGGATCATTGGCGTCTTCATCTTGTATATACTGCGTGTGACAGCGGCTTGGAAACGTTCACGAACTTTGCATTCAGTCATATCAAAAGTTACCTTGAATGCCAATTTAAAAAAGGGTTTGAAGCAGAAATCTCTGAATTTTTCCCGGGGCATTTTCGTATCAGTCTTGCCCCTTCCTCAGAGGTATACGTTTCCGTACAACTAGGAACTTGGCAGCATGCCCCTACCACTTATTAAATTTTGCTACAGGAAATATCACTTGTATATGTAGCATTACTAAGCATAACATTTTTACATTTTTGGGGGGTTGGTGGAAGTTCAGATTATAATTATAGGGTGAGCACAAAATAATGACCACATTACAAAATGTAATTAAAAACAAACTAGAAACGATACCGGAGTGCGGTTTGTTTTGTTAAAAAAAAAGATACACTCAAATAGTTTTACGGCGCATCGTTGTTAAATCAGTCTGACCAGCATGCACTGCGTGTCCGTATATCCGCAAAATGGCGGCTGTACAGCACAAAGCGATGTGCGTCGTATGACCTTGGCCCCCTCGTTTCCCGCACACTACTCTAGATTTTTTCCTATGGGAGTGCGTGAAAGACATAGTTTTCAAAACCAAAGTGATTAACATTGATGAAATGCGTGGCAGAATTACTAATGCCATCGTCACCGTCAGTGCCGCCATGTTGCAAAACACATGGCGTGAGGAAGGGTCCCGTTTGGACATATTGCGTGCAACTAACGGTGCCCACGTTGAAGTGTATTGAAGGCAAAACTAACAATTGGCCGTAAAACTATTTGAGTGTATATTTTTAACAAAGATAAGTTAGCAACCGGAATTTGACGAATGGCTGCAGTACGATACGAACTGCGTACCTTTTATGGTTTGGATGGAGCCTAGGGGTGTAACGAGGATGGCGTGGGATGGCGCGTAAATACGAAAATATTGTTATAACCATAGTTAGTATTGTCGGCATCGTCTCTTATTAGACAGCCAAAGTCCGGACAATGACAACGTGTATACTGACGTGCGTGCCTAGACACACACTAGTGTAGCACGATAAATCTAAACAACGTTGTCAAAGAAATTGTATTCACGTGCAATTCACGATAAATAAACCAACTCTAAAAACAAAGCAAAATAAACAAAGCCAAAAACTGGTGAAGAGGCCACCAAGTTGAGAATGGTTCGGCCCTTCAAAGGAGTGATATCAACACACCAAAACTAACGAAATAAAACAAATTGCAACAAAATTAAAACGAAAGCAAAAACCTATAAAGAGTTGACCAAGTTGAGAACGGTTCGGCCTATAGGCAAAAGGACGGTAGTAGCAAATTGTTGAAAACCAATTTCTTGTTGACGTGCCACTTTATTACACATCTGCACGGTAGTGGAGTTGAGTCTAATACACAATTAAAAAAAAAAGGAGTGTTATCATATCAAAAACCAAAACTGGTAAAAGGGGCCGCCAAGTTCCGAATGGTTCGGCCCTTCAAAGGAGTGATATCAACACACCAAAACATTCGCCAACTTCATCGCACCGAATAATACTTTGGACGTTAAATGAAAACTTGAACACTGCTACCGAAAGTACCGAATGTTTTGGTGCGTTGATATCTCTCCTTTGAAGGGCCGAACCATTCGGAACTTGGTGGCCCCTTTTACCAGTTTTGGTTTTTGATATGATAATGCACTTACATCAGAAGAGGATAATGTGGAGTCGGCATCTGTTCTTCAGTCTACACAATTAAAATCCTGCACTTCCAAGTTTAAAACCTGCAGTCTAATGTTTTTAATGCCCTTTTCGGCGAAGGAAAGCCCAGCTGAAACAATACGCAACAATGTAAAAACCCATTGTTGCCGGGAAAGCCCGCTCTTTCATCTGAAGGCGGGAAAAGTGCGGGCATTCCCTAGGGAATGCCCGGGGTTTGAAAAACAGTTTATTTTAACAAAACAAAACAAAAAAAAAGCGCGTTTGAAGTAGCCAAGCACTACATTACAATGCCGTTACATTTACAAACGATTATGTAATGATTGTAAAATGGTTAGTTTTTAATCATCAAATGTTTGACCGGGTTTTCATTTGTAACACTCCTGCCTGATACATTTGCTACGACGTTCAAAATACCGATGATATTTGCTTGACTATACCACGGCTACTTTTCTTGTACTGTTGTAAGGATTTCAAGTTACGGTGGCCAGTTGTTTGCACAATGAGCTGCTCTTCTATGTTGGGTCGATACAAGTT
>JAHWFP010082645.1:5755-16072 GCA_023313725.1 Lithobius niger
TTCTTACCTGCACTCGCAGGGAAGAGGTCGTCTTGCTGGTCTCCCTACTGTATTTGCTGTTTCGGCCAGCAATACATAGGTTCTTGGTTTTTAAACTTTTTAAAATTTTTATTTTTTAAGATGTGTCTGCCATAACATGATTTTGTGTTCTTTTATTTGTGTACGAAGCCTTTGAGCGAATATCCACACTTGATAACGGGGTGCAAATTATCCCCGAAACGTCGTGTTTTATTGTTTTACATGTGCACTTTTATAAGCTATATTTTTATCAAAAACTATTCCGGTGCTGGTATTACTTCATACTTTTCATCTGGCATCCGGTAAGGTGGTGGCGATGGGGGGGGGGGGGGGGATCGGCCCATTGCCTTGGGGTCTAGACTGGGATCAACAGATTTAAGGGCAATTAATTTATTTTTACCCCAAGCTGTGCCAAAATATTATTAATTTTCTTTATTCATTTACATTTTGTTTTACAAATCGTCCATTTTTCAGAGTGAGAATTTTTCTTGGGTATGATGGGGGGGATGGTGGTTGTTATCCCCCTCCCCCCCCTCCTCCAAATAAAATCGACTGTGGTCGTATTGCATGCCTGAATGTTTAGACCTATTTAGTAGATTAGTATTATTGGAACCTAAGCCGCTCTTTTATTATTCATTTAATAAGAAGAGCATAATTGGGCATTGGTTATGATGGCTTCTACGCGTAGCGTCCGTAGCGTAGCGTAGCGCAGCGTCCTCCACTCTTCAACTGCCGCTTTTCCTGTCTCAACCACTATTACCCACTATAAGCCGTGGACTGCATAAGCAGTTATTGTTTTTATTTAAATTCTTGTTTTATTCTGCACTCGACCCTACGTCGAATACTTGAGAATGATTTACAAATGCTTTGCACGTTACACTAGGGGTCCTCACGGGGGGGGGGCTAAGAAGCAACTCCTCAACTCCAATCCAGTGGGAGAGGGGCTTTTTTGGGGTCGTTTCATAATTTTATTTTATTGAATTGATTGAATGAAATAAAATGAAATGAAATGAAATGAAATTAAACTAAAATAAAAACTGATGACACTACGTAAAATAGTTCTCCCAAAGCTGGAATTTATAAAATACAAAACTTCCCCGACCGAGACATAATAATTGCTCTGCTGTAAAAAGGTCGATCGTTGTTATTATTCCGTAAAACATACCATTATTTCTCATTAAACATTATTTCTTAAACCGACAATAAACATCTTATACTGTATAAAATATCCTAATTATGGCGCGCGTGCATTTACTTATTGTGAGTTAACTAACAAATTACTTTACTGAGCTCGTTAGTATTTGTGCACTTGTTTATTCGAAGCTGCGTTCGAAAAGAAAAGTGTTGTTTACAATTTCTTCACATCTGTGACCGTCCTTTGCCGGCGTTTTCATGAAATCGACTGGACTACACGTGTCCTTCCTTTGGCCTTTCATGAACAAAAAACAGAATTAGGATCTATTGAAGAACTTGAAACACCGAGTTTACTCACTAATTATTAGTGGAGTTTGTAATGAGGGCTGCTTGTTGTCACGTGTTCGTTTGGTTTCCTAGCTTTTATTGGCGTAACCGGTGTTTTACCGAAGTTAGAGAACCGAGAATTATTTAAAATCAGCTGATTCATCCTTGCATCTTTTTTTTTTTTTCATTTGATGACAACGCACTGAATTAATATAAAAATAAAAACCACTATTTGTGCAGTAAATTATTATTATTGTAAGCCGCAGGTTACTACTGGAAATACACTACATTAAAACAACAGAAAACCGAAAGTTAAAACACGTTGCAATCCATTCCAAATATTTTTTAAATGTAAAAAAACGTGGTACCTATTTGTCCGGTGTCTACAATAAAAAAAGAAAGTTTGTATAGCATATGCCAAGTCTACCAATGAAATACAGAATTAAAGGCGGAATTAAAAGCAATATCACACGTAAGATGAATATTTTAGGAGAGTTGCCTTTATGACCTACTTACTGGAATTTTAGAATACAGACAAGTAGGCTATACAGTTCCTAAAACATTTAACAGCATGCCTTATTTACGTGGAATCACTGAACCTTGACACCAACTTCGACATGTCCATGAAGAAATTATTCAACCGCTTCCTCCACCCCCCTCCTCCCCTCCAGAAGATCTCAGACTACCATCAAGACAAAGAAAACACGTTATTAATCAATTCCGTGTGGCAAAAACAGTTGCTCAGCCTCCTGTACTGCGCAGACGGAATTTATTTTGAAGTGTTTAAGTTTCATTAAACCAATTGTTAAACACCACACTTAAATTTCTTAGTACAGCATTACCAAAATACTGGGCATAAAAAATCATGACTTAATTCGTCAAAAAAAATTAAAATCTAATTTTAAGACAATAATTTGCAATGTGAAAGCATAAACAAATGTGTTACCAACTGTTTTCTGCACCACTAACCAAAACTTTAAGGCAACTTTGCAAAGTATGCGAAACTTTGCAAATTCGTTCGCTATAGGCCTATATCAATTTAAGATCTAGGCGATACAGGCTATATCCAGATGTGACTGACTCTAGGATGGGCTAGAGTCAATCACTTCTTGACGTATATACCCTGAATCGACAGGTATATTTTGAATCAACAAACCGGACGAACAAATATTTTGCCTTACAAAGTTTCCTATACTTTACAAAATTGTATTGATGTTTGGTTAGGATAATTAGATGAGTAGAAAAACAGTTGGTAATACATTTATTTATAACTCCGTATTGCAAATTAGAGTTACCCTAAAATTAGAGTTTAACTTTTTTCACCAAGTCATTTTTTTTTCCAATCGTTAAGCTCTTACTTTTTGCTGTGGGTGCTGAGGTTACTATTCCGTTTATTTTTGTGCAAGCATTCCTTATACCGGGTATAGAAAACGGTTCTTCTTTTTTCATTTCTGTCAGCGAAGCAAAAGGTGGCAGTTCTAAATTACTGCGACGAAATAAACAAAACATCAGCAGGCGGGACAAAAAATATGAAAAATCGTAGTAGATGTCAACTGTTAATATTTTTGAAGGTGAGAAATATGGTTGTGCAACATGTTTTTATTTATTTTATTATTTATTTATAATGTGCCTTCCTTGCTTTGATGTCGTGACCTTACGTGTCATTTGTGCCTCGGCCAAAACAAACTTAAAATTGGACACGTTTACCAGATATTTTTGGGTCACAGTCATGACATTTTGTTTGGTGGTGAAGATTTTACGTCGTCTTTAACGGCTATGCTTATCGAAATACTGAGATGGTTATTTGTTTTGATGAAGGTTCGAGAATTTTTTGACAACTACTACTAACTCCAGACATAAGAATTAAAAAATTATATAGTAAGTCCAGCGACTCAGAGCGAGCTTTGCAAAGGTTCCCTGGGAAACTGAGATCGGGAAGCAAAGCACAGCCTACTGAACAATGCCATACGAAATAAGCGGACACGATATCGAATCGCATCCTTGATTTTCGTACGTATGTACGTACGGCGCAAAGACATGGTAATTATTTATAGTTCTTACAACCGTAAAAGAGTATAGCATAGTTCCAAGTCAAAACTTGATCTGAATGAGGAGTAGCGGCTTTGTGTAAAACCTATAAAGAGATGACTAAGTTGAGAATGGTTCGGCCTATAGGCAAAAGGTAGTAGCAAAGTGTTGAAAACCAATTTCTTTTGACGTGGTACTTTATTACAAATCTGCACGGTAGTGGAGTTGAGTAAATACACAATTAAAAAAAAAAGGAGTGATATCATATCAAAAACTAAAAGTGGTGAAAAGGGCCACCAAGTTCCGAATGGCTCGGCCCTTCAAAGGAGTGATTTCAACACACCGAAACTTAATCGCGCCGAATAATACTTTGGACGTTAAATGAAAACTTGAACATTGCTACCGAAAGTAGCAATGTTCTAGTTTTTATTTAACCTTCGAACTATTAAGTGGTGCCATTAACTTGGCGAATGTTTTGGTGTGTTGATATCACTCCTTTGAAAGGCGGAACCATTCGGAATTTAGCTGCCCCTTTTACCAGTTTTGGCTTTTGATATGATCATTACATCTGAAACATATCTCTCATCCCTAAAGGCAGTACTACGGTACAAAGTGGAGGAAAATAATTTTCAGGGCTTTGTACCGTAATTTCGCAAGCAGTGTATCTGAAAACTGACTCCCACGCTCTCAGTGGTTCTAAAGGGACGAAAGCAAAATGGACTCGAGTAGTGATAAATAAATACAGATGCAAACCTATTTCCATTGCCTTTTGGACCTAATTATCAGAGTGCCTGAGTGGGGATTGAACCCTCTACCTTTGCGACCAAAGACCGAATTTCTACCACTAAGCCATACTGGCAAGGCTTGCATGGCTAGCAGGCCGTGGCAGCAAGGGTCAACTGTAGATCTTCAGCCTTTGGTTTCAATGGTCGAGGGTTCAAATGGTCGAGGGTTCAAAACGGGACCTCAAAACCATAGGTTCTCTTTTTTTAATAAGTGTTTTTTAGTATGTTCACTGTTGAAATCTATATAACTAAGATCTTAAGATTTGTTTGTTTGTTTCTTTTGCGTGTGTGTGTGTCGCCAGATTACCGAGATTCCTACTACTTATTCTATTTAAATCTGCAGTGGGAATCTCCATAATCTTATTTCGTTTATTTGTTTGTAAGTATGTCAAACGAAATTGTCTGCATACGTAATGATTCGAACTGTGTTTTCAACACTAAGACGGACAGTACTGATGACGTCATGTTTTTTCCAGTCACAAAATTTTCATGCAAACGGGATTTAGGCCTCTACGTCTCTTAACTCTGGAACTAATTAAATGTAATGCTTGGGCGACTGCTAACTGGAAATCACAGTATTTTCATGCAGACGGGAAATCACTACATTGCTCTATTAAACCGGCCATATAAGGGGGGCTGTCCTAGTAGTTATTTAAAATGTTACGTAATGTCTAACCCATTTTATTTTAAGGATTTTGATTGTGGTTTTCTTGTAAACCTCGTTTCTCTTCACCCGTACATGCTAAACATTATTTTAATTATTGGATTTTGTATCTTTTACCCTGTTTAGATAACAGTTTGCAACAAAGCCACATACTTCAACAAGTATCAAGTATTTGGATTTCTTACATCAACTGGTTATGGCTGCGCGGGGGGGGGGGTGGCTATATTGTATCTCTCTTTGTATTCCACTGCTTGTCACAGGTCATCCGGGAGAGAGAAGCTGTGAATTTAGCTTCGTGGCTCCAGGACAGTTGATTTAACATTGCCAAAACTATATTTTATCAGAGTGATGCTAAGAGGCGTAATTTCCCAGCAAACACGAGAACTAAACCCGGGCGGCAAAACGCGCTTCCGTCCCACTAGGCCTTAGGGCGGATTTACGCAAACGACTCGCATTTGCATTCTCGCAGCTAGAATTTAATCGCAATGGCAGAGTTGTCGTTGCCATGGTAACAACGCTACCTGGATTAGCTAAATCCGACGTCGTTTGAGTAAATGTTTTATGTCGGATAATCCGTGACAGTAAGATTAAGAATTCCTCCTGACGAAATTTTCTCAGTCGCTTCTGAACTCGTATTACTCAACGTTTTCGTTGCGATGCGAAATGGCTAAAACCGCCGCCATGTTGGAATTTCAGATAATTTCTAGCTTCTAGCTGCGAGAATGCAAAGGCGAGTTGTTGCGTAAACGCGCCCTTACCTTGGGAAACAAAACCGCTTCCTCGTTGCAAGGCCGCTTACACGCTGCTGCTTGGGAACTGACACGTGGTTGGACTATTCACACCACAAGTGACATTTTTACACATTTTCACATTTTTTTTACAGTTACGCATTTTTTACATATTTTAACACATTAGGTAAAAAACAGGAGTGACATTAAAGAGTGTCCGTAGGGCTCGAAGGAGCAACGCTTCCACTTCTCACTTACAGAATTTCCCCTTTTTTTTCCCTGTGCAAATAAAAATTTCCTTTTTTTACGTCCCTTATCTAATTTCCTAATTAAAAAAAAAAATTATGAGCCCGCCTTTTAATGGCACAGATACACCACCTACTGACGCAAATTGAAAATAAAATTCAAACGACCACTTTTTTTATTATTAGAACGTTCCTGCCGTTCCTGCCAGAAGTGATGGACCTATAAAAATTATTACTTTCAAAATTTTTTGATTTTAGCCTTGATAAACTAGCAACAGACGAGAAATAAACACTAACCAAGTTGTAAATCGATGTTGGGTGAGTGTTTAAAATGTTAACACGCGTTTGTTGGAGTAGAAGTTTCGAAAAAGTGGGTCTGGGTGGAGAGAGATCGCGAGTCAGTAAAGAATATTGTAACTTGCAAATAAAACACAGAATTTCTCCATTTTTCCCCTTTATCCCTGTTTAATATGTTTCCCTCCCCTCGAAGAGCATTTTTCCCCTAAAAAGGGAAAAATTCCCTCTAAGTGGAAGCACTGCAATAGAGCAGTGACACAACGTAGTATTATTGTATATAAATCTATGCTGGAGCCAGTTACTGGGATAGCTGCAAGGGTCACTGGAGGGGAAAAAGAAGGGAGTCTTACTGAAGACAAGGCTGTTAAGAGTGGATTTCTTAGGCATATAACGCGCGATTTTTGTCGATTTTTTGGCAGATACTGACATTTTTAAGAAAGTAGAATCTTTATTTTCCGATTACAACCTCGCAGCGTAAGGATTTGGAGAAAACAACGGTTTTTTAAGCCTACGAAATTCGCTCTCAAAGCACTGCCTTGACTAGAAGTGCCGTTGTTTAAAGGCTCATAACTCCCTCCGGTATATTTTAACAGTTTCACTCGATAATTTCCGGAAATAGTTTTATATAAACTGATTTACCTTTCATTTTCTGGTCTAAGGGTGCGATGCAGATGTCAGTAGTGGCGCGTGAATGTTATTAGGCTTGTTTTAAACGGCTCGGTCTGAGCGGTATATAACTCCCGCCACATCGCTGGCAAGCCGCGGCCCTGGAGGAAGGATAATTAATCCTTCGCTCAAGAGTGCAACTTGGTCGTACGATGTGTCACGTTGCAACGGCCCCGAAATGAGTATGACTAGTGTCTAGAGCAATGCGCGCTGCGGTCGTTTGACCTATATTTTAGCGTAGGTGACGCAGAGTAAAGCGGCCAGAACGGAGGGATTTATGTGCCTTTAACCCTCCATTTCAATCTAGTGGCCCTTGCAGCTATCTCTCTTGTAGCCAATATGACGTCACTTGACGCTACTCTATGGAGTGTCCATGATAAACAGCTTCTTCCAAAGCACCACCCATGTGCAAAAAAAAAAAAAACCTCCGCTGCTGCTCACAGTTTGGTACTGCTAAAACACAGCGCACTCGATAGAGCTATAATCGACGCAAAACGAGAGTAAGAGTCCAACGAACTACTTTAATACTTGCTTGTACACATCTGTTACGTAGCAGATGTTCTTATATGTAAACTTATTTTTTTTCACTTTCGTTCAAAACACGTCCGTTCAACGGAAGTGACATCATCTTGAATGCGACTGAGGGATTAGTGGGAGCTAAGTAATCGCAGCAGCTCGCAAAGGAGGTTGATTTTTACTGAATTGTGAGCATGCACGAGACAGAGTTTATCGACCGATTCTGGATGGATTATCGACTGACTCTGGATGGAGCCATCAGTCGCGTTGAAAAATGACGTCGTTTCCTTCATCAGAAACTTTTGGAATGTTCTGTTGAGGTTTTTGTGCATAGAAGGTACCGAACTGTCTTCAGAAGCGTGTGCATGGTTCGTACACAGGTTGGTAGCTTTGGAAGGAGGCCAGTATTACCGCTCATTCTATCTCTCGTTCTGGGTCGCGACCCCATGCGGCCAAATGTGGAACGACTAGTCGTAACTATTTTCCCGGAAACAGACGTTAGAAAAGGCTATATGTAAGATGTAGGTGTGGAAGATACCATTCCCGCTTGGACAAGTCCAGACATCCGGCTCCTCCACGTGCAACAGCGTTCCACGAGCGTGAAGCGGCGAAGCAGATGCATATCCTTCTCTAATCAGTGTTCGCTAATGCAAGCATTGGCCAACTGGGGTATAGAAATCGCATGTTTCGCCTCTTGACGCAATGCCAATTCACCCTCCTGCATGAAAACTGATGCCTTTTAGCTTTGTTTTTTTGATAAAATTAAATCATCTGGTGATTTTGAATGAATGGCCTGGATGCGTAAACGAAACCCACAGTTTCTCGCCCAGACTGCCCTGTGACGAGGGATGGAATACGAAGCGATAGTCACAAAAAGGAAACTCTCACATCTTGGGCGAGTACATTTATTCGCTCCTGGTAAAAATCTACGCAATGCGATTTCCGCTAAAATAAAAACGATAACTCGTTCGGCAACTGGCCGTATAAGTAAGGTAGTAAAACACGACGTAGAATTATCTTGGAGACTCTTCTTTTATGCCGCTCCAGCTTATCATTATTTGCTAAAATATATGAAAAGAATAATCCAGGGGTGCTGTCGGGAGTACCAGCTTTTTTCAATTTTTTCACATTCCCACTTTTCATTTTTTTTCACATTTTTTACATACCTACTTTTCATTTTTTTTACATTTTCCACTTACCTACTTTTCATTTTTCTCACATTTTTCACATACCTACTTTTCATTTTTCTCATATTTTTCACATATCTATATACTTGTCATTTTTTTTATTACTATTTCTTTGTTTTCATATCTTCCCTTCCAGGTCTGGTTTCTTTGTTCACCTCCTTGTTTAACCTTTTCTCTCTTGTTACTTTCTTTTTCATAGAAAATATTTCTTATGTCACCAATTTAAAAACCAATAAATACCTTCACACCTTCCCTCCCCCATACTTTGATATGTCCTTGGTCCAAACTCCCATCATACCTTGCACACATCCGTCATCCAATATGGCTGCCCCCATGTGAAGACTTCTTGCAGTCTTGTGTTCGTCCGTTTTTTTTTTTCTTCTTTGATAATGAAGACAATTTTATTTCTTCGAAATATTAGGTGCCTTGTTGCTCGTTCAATGCGCAGTGCTTCATGCGTTTTTATCAATTTCAACCGCATTTTTTAAAAACTTGTTTCATATCACAGCAATTTCATAATTCTTTAATACCAATTTTTCTTTTCTAGTAACTATTGTACAGGAATTTTTCTGTAATTTCAGTGTTTTTTTTTTGTTTTGTTTTTTTAAATTTTTTTTGCTATTTCAGGATGTTTTTAAAATTTTTATAATAAAAATAATGTTACACCAACGTAATTATTCTGTTTGTGTAGCCGCAGAATACTCATGACATACTCATGACAAAATTAAAAAAATTCAAAGTACATTCAAGAAGAATTTTGATGGATTTGTCACATACCTACTTTCATTTTTTAAAGAAGCTCTTTGATAGATTTACACAGAAAATGTAGGCCACTTTCTCAGAAGCTACAGTTCTTAATTAAATTTCATTATGTAATCACTAGCCAATTTCGTTTCTCTTTGTAGAGCTTGCTTTTTTTTTTGCCTCATTACAACGACAAGTTCTACAAAGATAAAAGAAATAAGCTAGTGATTCTGTAATGAAATCACTACATTCGCAATTCCAGACCTCAAATTAGGGCGGATAATTTGATTGTTTTTATTTCTATTGTACATTTAGCCTTTTTTTTCACACCAATATTTGTATTTTTCACATCGGCAGCATTCCTGATAATCAAATAAATTATTTGCCTACTAAAGATCAGACTAAGAAAAAATATTGATTATTGGTTATGGTAATCCATGGTAAACTCGAACCTGACGTCCCTTTTTGGAATCATCTTAAGTTTTTTTTTTTCCTTCCTCATTTTCCATACGAGAAAGATTAATTGTACGATTAGTGTCACCCATCGTCATAAAAATATACGCTAAGCTTACTCGGAAGCTAATGAGCTCATTAAAAACACTTGTGAGAGGCATTTTCCATGAATATTTTGATTTACGTAACTTCAGCAAACAAATCGATCGCGCCGCAGTGTCCCAAATCACCTTTAAAACGTGTCAGGTATTTTTATTGCGCTATCCCAACTACTCGTTCAAGGACTTTGATGGTTATCTCTCCCAAGTTTTTAACTGAAGATTCCTGACACGAAATTCTGTCACCAGCCCACGCGA
The DNA here is from genome assembly GCA_023313725.1 of Lithobius niger. Lineage (NCBI taxonomy): Eukaryota > Metazoa > Arthropoda > Chilopoda > Lithobiomorpha > Lithobiidae > Lithobius > Lithobius niger. The sequence continues at coordinate 15,904 of JAHWFP010082645.1, forward strand.
TTGGTTCTTTCCAGGCTGTACTAAAAGTTAGGTCGTCCACACGACATCCAGGGCTTAAAGGGACGCTACTCCTTCCGATACATTTTAACAGTTTGTCTTTATACATTGCCGAATATAGTTTTATATGAAGCTAGCTGTACCCCCGGCGTAACATACGCCGATCTAGCTG
>JAHWFP010082646.1:8449-22468 GCA_023313725.1 Lithobius niger
TTCAACTTCTCTTAAAGGTATGTTGGCAGCAACATGTGTGTGAATTATTGGAATTTTGATCAGTCGAGCCAATGTTTTGAAAATCCATTCTTTCAAGAATCTAGTTCGACAATCCATCAGCTTCCCACATTATTTTTATCTTCCTATTTAATTGCGTGGTATACACAATTCTTCAGTTTGTGACGGTGACTTCTAATAAAGCTTTTGGTACCATTTCTTCAACTTCTCTTAAAAGTATGTTGGCAGCAACATGTCTGTTGACCTGGCACCACACTCATTCAATAGGGTTCAGTTCGCAGTGGTATGGAGGAAGTCTTGAGAAAGATGGGTCCATGGAGTGCAGCAAGGATGTCTATAACGGTCGTACAGTGTTTTTTTCGCCTTCAAATGCGTAAGCAATTCTCGCTTCAACACATGCCGTCGGAAGCATTACCTTTTTTTTTGCAGCCAAAGTGTGCATGTTAGATTTAGGTATAATCTGCGATAGTAATTTTCATCCTTCACAGAATGGTATGATGCGTAATCCATTATGGTGACACCGTTTGGTTGTATATTAGGCAGCAGCCGACTTTCAAACCACTTCTCAAATCTTGTCTCCGTCTTTTTATCCCTTTCCTTTCTTTGCTTTAAAAACGAGATGCATCACAGGTACAAATCCATCCCAGTTTCCAGCATTAAAAATAAACCTGCTTAAACCAATTATAGTGAGAGTCAATTAGTTTTCTCTTGCGAATATAGCAATCGATATGGCTACTAATTGTCTAACACGTGTAAATAATTACCCCTCCTAAGAATACAATCCAAACACCCAAATGATTTCTTGGTCACGGTTCCACGACGCGTATGCTATCGTCAAACCAGTGGTCAACTGCATTTCTATCTTTCTATTTCTATCTTCTAACAACTGCGATGGATGGCATGGCGGCGCACACCTCTCAATTAAAGACGAGCCCACGATGATTCTTCTATCGGTTTCATTTTAAACTGTTAGTTTATACACTAGTGAACGAATCACATTAAAAATATTCAGCACCGTTTGGCAGTTTTATGATACGGGAGGCCTCCAAACCGTTTAGTATAGGCGTTTTGAACATTTCTTTTATCCCACTGCGACGTTGCCACATCGCACGACTGATAAGGATGAAATATCTAGACAGCACAATCATTTCCCAAAAGTAGTTTTATGAATTTGCTTCCCCTCCCCTGACAACAAAAAAAAAAACAAATGTCATACAGTAGAAGTTGTTTTAAATATTTCTCCCCGTAGAAAATGTACTAAGCACTAAAGCCATGAACGACGGTCCAAACAAGTTGCCAAAGTCTACGTTAATTTCGCATGCCAGCATTCGACTACAGAACTTTACTTTGCTGTCCAGTTATTCGTGTAGGTCAGTGGGGCCGCGTGCCAACGTCAAGGACCTAGAATAATTTCAGCGAACGCCAGTCATTGGTCAATTGGTGGTGACGTCAACTGCTGACGAACGCTGCATAGTTCCCAGTCATTGGCCAGTGGATGGATGACGTCAGTCGGCTGAATAAAAAATAACGAACTTCGTACGTTTGCTGCGAACAAAAATCTTTGCTTATTTCTAGTGGAGGATTTCCCCGACGGATTCGACCCATTTACGAACTTAGACCTAGAAATGTGGCGTAAAATTTGTGTGCAAAATTAGACAGATATCCAATAATTCGTTCAAACGCTATAGCACGAACACCCAGACAGACACCCAGACATACAGACAGACAAACCGTTCGCATAAGAGTCTAATCGACTCTAGTAATGAGACTTCCCAATTGGTGGTTTTAAGCCATTTCCAAAATGCGTCTCGTTTGCTCTCCACAGTCGTGTCTGTCCAAACACTTGATTTTGTGTGGCCAGCATTAATCCACGTTTCGTTCAAATAGTAAATATTCTTCTTTTTTCCCGTAGGTTTGTTATGCCACGCAAATACCTCTGCTGCCCCTGCCCTCTCGTGGCCCTGTACACGTCCATACACGTAAATTGGATCTGTAATGATAAATGACAACTTTGGATATGTCGCACAACAATTCTGTTTCTTTTGCAGTTGATGGATTTCTTTGGATCACGCTGGCGCAGTTTGCTGTAGCCATTCATTACAGTGCTTTTGGGAGCTCGAAAGGGGTATTCCACGAGGATGAAGCTTGTTAAATGATTCTGAGGAAGCCATCGCTAGCGCTGGTGTTGTCATCGCAGCCATTTTGGAACTACTCGTGCATGGAAGAAAAGTTGCTGAGGAAGTTGGCGATCTGCTAAACAAAGCTAATCGACCATTGTATTTCAAGAAAATTATGTATAGCCGAATACTGTACCAGATTACTTTCCAAAACATTTTCATTCCTAAAACGTTTTGATTGATGCTGGGGAAACACGCACTGTATTAATAGCCGTATTCCAGAACTCCACTCCAGTTTGAGTGTGATAGGACAAATGCGAGTGCAAACATCTTGGTAAGGGTTCAACAATTTTAGTACAGCCACAAAAGCGAATGTGAGTGCCCTAACATCTAAGGACACCCTTGTACAACGGGTGAGGAAGGAAAAACCGGTGATGGGTATTCAATTTTAACGCAATAGTTTGTAAGGGTTCATTAACTTTGGTTTTGTGTTTCTACAGATTATTTTTTTCCTTTTTTTTTGTTCTTTATATTGAATTCGAACTTGTAGTGATAATTTCTTTACAGAATTTTCGATAAATTTCCACTATTTTTTTAAATGCATTTATGACATTTTATTGAAATAAGAAAATATTATGAATTTTATGACAAACTGGAGCTATTGCAAATTGGAGCTATTACAAACTATTGAAAACCCCAAACACACAAGTGTAACCCGCTATTTACGTATGGCAAGGTGCAACACGAGTCAACCCCCGCGGTGCACCTTGCAGTTACATATGAGGAGGTTGCGTTCAAAATGGGCCAGATCCAGAAAACCTTAACTAGGAGAAATCTCAGTCTTTCTTCCAAGATCTGACCAGGTTTTGATTGAAACATGGTTTTCGAAACACCGATAACTGAAAGGATCTGGCTCGTTATCAACATTTCGGTTGTGTAGCTAGTGATTAATGCCATCTGGCACCCAAAAATGCAATTATCTCGTTTTTTTTTCCTGAGTGGAGCTGGCCCATTTTGAACGCTACCTCCTCATATGCTGCTTGAGCGTTCAGTCAACTTCTGCCCAAACCCGAACTTGGTCGAACGCCAACAGCCAGGTAACAAGCCAGTCCTCCTGTTCAAACCACTTAGAACCGGCTCGGACCTGTTAGACGGTTACGCAACGTAATGCCTCAGGCGACTTCTATTGTTCGCCCCCCTCCCTATAAATACGAGGGTCCGGCCCACGGAAAAGGGAATTGGTGTAGGGCAGGCAACTCGAAAGGTTGCCTCCCTTCACTCTGCTAGGAGTGAATTGGGCTCGAGATATTCTTGAAAACAATCGTCCACTCCCTGAGTACGTCACAACAGTTGTTTATAATAGTGGAATAAACAGTTATTTAATGTAGCTCCCAAACTTGAGTTTAATGCTTAATATGTGTGACTCGGTGCATAGTCCCCTAGCTATGCAGTAAGGAGTGAATTGGGCTCGAGATATTCTTTAAAACAATCGTCCACTCCCTGAGTACGTCACAACAATTGTTTATAATAGTGGAATAAACAGTTACTTAATGTATTATTATGACAGGTTTCAGTACAGTGTAGCTAAAATAAGAGTCAAATTTTAAAATAGTTTGATGCTTACACAAAGAAGGAATAATTTGTGCTTTGTGTCGTTGTATTCAGATTGCCGACCAATGTATTTTTTTTTTTTATTGGTAATACCTAAAGCCCAATAGCTTGGGCTAATTGTGGGGTTATACTCACATTTAGCCGCACCCGCTATTGAGTGGATTTCTGGAATAAGCCTGCATGTCTACTGTTGTTGTTTCACGCTCACCCAGCGTTAGCTATGTTTCCAGAAGGAGAGAGACACAACTTTGCCAAGTAAACCCCATCGGAAATTCCTAGGATCTTTTACATGCCGCAACTGACATGGCGTGAGAAATCACAGGGTCCTTCTCTTCCCAAAAATGCCAGGTGAGGCTGTGGCCAGATTCAAACCTGGGAGCTGTGGCTCATACATTAAGACTACTCTCGTATTCCAACTGAAACACAGGCGTGAAGAAGCTTCCCGCATCGCTATCTCTCTCCACTGGCGAGTGTGGATGGATTTTACCACAAACTTTAAAAATTATAAGTTTCTGTGGGTTTAAATTTTTGCTTGCTAATGCAATCCAAATTGCACTTAAGTTGCGTGTAAGAAATTTTGTTGTGTTCTTTGGTTGTTTTTTTTTTTTTTGTGTGTGCATTAGTATAAATTATATTCTCAAGGTAACTTGGTAGTCTCATGTATTTCTATGGGAGAAATGTCACAACTTCGGTACCATTATAAAAAACTCTGTTACACCAACAACTTTGAAACTTGGTAGAGTTGTAAAACACATCATTGTATGGAAATTTGACTAGAATTATTTAAGTCATACAAATAGTTTAGGAAAAAATCTTTTTAACATTTATATTTTTTATTATTAACGCTATTCTCATTTATTATAAATTCTAAAAACTCTACTGTTCCATGGAACAGAAAACTTTAATTGTGGTAGTTATGTACAGACCTATTTAAGGAAACTCCTTGCAAAAAATCAGCATTTTCTGTGCTATGGTTTTGTAAAAAACGCTACCTAAAGTTTAAAAAACATAACTTTTGGCTATGAGCGTTTAAAAATATATAATAATATTGCCACTGGTACACAGCAGCCTACAAAAACCAATTTTTTTTAGTAAATTTAGTGGATTAAACAATGCAAAATGTTCAAATTTATGAAGTAGACACCTAAAACTAATTTTTTTTAATAACAAAAAAAATTGATTTTTTGCCCTTCTCCCCCACTACTAGCTACCTACATTTAAACTGTAAGATTTCGGCTGCTGTGCATTCTTGTTTCCATATACAGTTTATAATTTACAACCATATATGTATGTTTATTCATATCCTAAAACTTTAAAATATTTTGTTCCTCGTCTTAACTTCTTACGGTTAACAAGGCTGGTGCCGCAACTCCCCACATATATCGATAATATGTATTTGGACGCATATACGTCATGAAATGGACATCTCGACAAAATTTATTCGTACCTAAAAAAAAACAGAAAAGAAAATAATAAGGTTTAAAACCCATGCACAGTTGAAGCGATGCAGGGTGTCGAATAATTTTCATTCTAGACTGGATGAATCCTGGCGAAACAAAAATGACTGATCGCCGATTTGAACGCAACAAACTTAAGTCCGAATACACGTGCGTCTGGAAGGTCCTCTTCCCAAGTGAGAGACCTCTTCGGTTTCGTTTGCACCTAGCAAGGTTTGGCCTAGGAGCCAGGTAAATAGATGGCGATCATGCCATTGTAGGCAGTGCCATTCTTTCCCATCAAGGTTGGCTGGCAGGCTTGGGTGCCAATAGTTGGCATTTGGACCATGGCGAGTAACTCTATTAAGAGATAGGCATTACGTCCACAACGAAGCGGTTTTGTCAAGATCACAGTTAAGCAATGGGTAGGTTGCAACTTATACTGGCAAGTGATAATTTCGAAACAATAATTTTGATTTACGGAGCTAAACGTAACAAATTTTCTTTAGCTTCAAAACCACCAACCTTTCAATTTACCAAGCTGCCACTAACGACGTTTCAAAGTCACATGTAAATAGTCCAACACGCTCGTTTAGTCCGCAAGTGTTTCAAGAAATAGAATGGCAGCATCTCAATGGCAGTCTTGAGGTCTGTAACTCACGCCCTCTACTGACAGAAAGCATCAACAAGGCATGAAATCAATGGAATCAACGTTGCTTTAGTGCATTAGTGCGTTCGAAAACCAATTCGAAAAAACTTCTTCAAACTCGTCCTTCTGGACACAGTTTGGCTCAGCACACTTGCTAGCTAGCTGTTGCTACGCAATTTATTATTACCGTACAAAATTGCAATCAAAATTCTGCAAACTCAACAGAGTGTACCAAACGAATGGCAGTGAGTCACTTTCAGTTCGAATATGCTTCTTCTGCCCTGAGGTGCGTCGAAAGGCACAGACTTACGGAACGGTCTGTTAAGGATGCTAAAGGTTTTCTATGCTATTTTGCTCTCACGACCTGGCCTGGACAGAAAGCCTTAAAAGGTGATATTTGTATTATAGAAAGGAATGCTTTCTGACTTTCTTTGTTGCGTCAAACTCTAGGATTCATTATTAAAATTTGGGCAGACTTTTCTATAAGGATAAATCCTTTACAGAGTGATAGTAACCCATAATCATTGTATAAGGAAAAGTAATAAAGAAATAACGACGAATTTCACTTGTACGTATAGAGCAGTAAAAACTGTTCACGCACTCTCAAATACAAAACGAATACAGAATGAATTCGAAATTTACAACTTTTGGTTCCATGACTGACTACTATGAGGTGTTAACAATCAATATTTGCAGCTTAGCCATTGTCGTCATAGAAACAAACAAACCCTTTTGATGTTTAAGTTAACCTTACTTTAACAGAAGCGAAAGATAAAGGAGACAATAAAAGGAACACGAACAAGGTTCTGTAAGGCTTTTAGGTACAAGCTGTCAGTAGTGTTTAGTCCACGTGAAACCGCACGACTGTATTCAGTACAGTAGGTTGGACTGATGTGCGCATGCGTTGTATTATTGCTACATGGCTAAACAAAATTACCGAAAAACGGTGAACGAAAAGGAGACGACAGGACTGAAAAACACAGCAAAATTATCTTTAAAAAGGGTCGGCGAGTGTATAGGAGGTGGAAGCGAATTTGTTTGAGTTAATTTTATATTCTGTGTATTATGGGCGTAATTGGATTTAACTTTTACCAACATCAAAATTATTTTATTCGGTAACAGTAAGACAACGAATTCTTTAAAAACTGCACTACGATATGATCTACACAATACTAAAAAGTGGAGCAATAAACCACTAAATAAACCATTACACAACCGTTAATTCCCTTTCTTAATATCTAGTCCTTTTTTTCCGTGTGTGCAATATTGTAATTTCAGTACATGCCTAACGGTCGAATACAGCAGTAAGGTTTCACGTGCACTAACCACTATAGGCACCTTTTGGTACCACAACCTAAGAACTTCCGATTTTTAATGTGCAGTGCCATCGAACGAGATGTTTTCTCTGCTGAGAATCTAAGCTCGTGTGGTACCTGAACCACAGCTAATGGTAGCACAGCTTAGGGTAGAACGGCTTAGAGAGATGGCTATGGCATCCGCTTCACGTACCACATGTTGAGTTAGGGCATTTGCTTTCTAACTTTCTCAGATTAGTGTATTTACAGACCTATTCTTGTTACTGATTATCAGGTATCATTACCCATTTTACCTTATGTTTTATTGCAAATTATACCCCTTTGTTTGATGTTTAGCACACCACATACACACTCAATAATGTATTTCTTACCGTAAACATAAAACACCAGCAACATTTCGGCCACAGCTATGAAAAGTATGACGCGTCCTGTGACGTAATAGTCGATCACCCGAATTGCGTAGAGTCCATGCTATTAAAAAAAAAGGAAATATACACAATTACGAACAAGAAACTTGATTTATTGTTTTTTTCTCAATTTCAAAAGTAGTGACGACGCCATCCAATGGGGTTAATTCAGCGGTTGTGCTTTCTCTCACTGAACTTATTTAAATGATTCGAGGTTTTTTTTGTTTGTAAGAGTTAAAAATTTTATAAGTAGGCTATCAAGTTTTATCACGTTTGGCGACACGACATAATACAGGTACGTGAGCTAAACACAGACCAGAAAAAAAAAACAGATTTCTGTTACGCAACAAAACTACCTGCAGTAGCAATTTCAATTTTCCAATCTCATTCTTCACTTTTGGTAAATTCGGATACATGGCAACCACACGACAAATTCGACTACAAAACAAAAACTGACTTTAGACGGTTCATCCAAACCTATCAGTTTATCTCTGCAAGATAGGGTAGAAAGTAAAGTGTGGTCTCTTTGTGCCCTATAACCGCCACAAAACTGAAGTTTCAGTGCACCCAATGGACCATCATTATGATATATGTGCGGAGTCGTTTAGCTGGCCGATTACGGAAATAGCATTGCACGTCGTACGGAGGCATGCAGTGTTTATCTCAATGCCTTGTTCGCACTAACACTAGCTTGTATGTAGATGGTAATGGGAGCATGAAACGAGGTAATGTTAAAATTGAATATTAAACCTGCAAAATAAAAATTTAAAAAAAATGCTAAACTTGAAGCCCCATGTGGCACCGCAATCATCAACTCAGAGTGATGACATTTTTTATGTGTGATAATGATGCTAAAAGGCAACTTTTCCACACCCAAACTATTAAGAATTCCTAAAAAAGTTTTGCTCACTCCACCCTACTACACTTATAATGAAAGCGGTAAGACCAGCCAAAATACATATCGTAGAACAATCAATACCTTTATAGGGCAGTGACACAACGTTGTATTATTGTATATAACTCTATGCTGGAGCCAGTAACTGGGATAGCTAGCTGCATGGGTCACTGGAGGGGGAAAAGAAGGGCGTCTTACTGAAGACAATGCTGTTAAGAGTGGATTTCTTAAGCCTGTAATGCGCGATTTCTGTCGATTTGTTGACCGTTGCTGACATTTTTTAAGGAAGTGCAATCTTTTCTTTTCCGATTACAACCTCGCAGCATAAGGGATTGGAGAAAACAACGTTTTTATTTTAAGCCTACGAAACCCGCTCTCAAAGCAGTGCCTTGACTAAAAGTGCCGTTGTTTAACCCTCCATTTTAATCTAGTGCCCCTTGCAGCTATCTCTCGTGTAGCCAATATGACGTCACATGATGCTGCTCTATTGAACGTTATTAAATTTTACGCTTACGGGCTGTTATTATCAGTGGAACTCGCACCGAACGTCCTTATTGATAACGTGTGTCACGTTTGTAGTCACTATTTATACCACTACGTTGTCCAGAACGATCTGAGAAGCGTTTTCGCATCGAGGTAAAAGCCCCGGCCATTGCCAGAGATTGACTGGGAGAGCAAAAACTGAAAACCTCCTCAGATCGCACTGGACAATGTAGTGGTACAAATAATCACTTAGAACGTGCGACAAGTTTACAATCAAAACATTTAGAGCGAGTTCCAGTGATGATAATAGTGACTATAAAATAAAACGGATCAAGGTAAAAGCCCCGGCCATTACCTGAGGTTGACTAAGATAGCAAAAAACTGAAAACCTTCTCAGATCGCACTGGACAATGTAGTGGTACAAATTATCACTTAGAACGTGAGACAAGTTTACAATCAAAACATTTAGAGCGAGTTCCAGTGATGATAATAGTCACTATAAAATACAACGACTTGTTCTACGATACGATTTCTGGCTCGTTTCACCCCTTTCATTATATGTATAGTACTCTGTAACCCTTCCATGCACGACCGACGACGAGCACCTGTGTATAGGATAGGATACATGTAAAGTACCCTAGGAATAGAACAGTCCATCTTTTTGCAGCGATTAAAGTGAAGTAATTAAAATCAGTAGGCAAGATGAGGCCTGACTGTTCTAACTATTTTTCTCGTTTAGCCGGTTTTGTTTAATTGGAAAGTTGTTAAGAGTGAAATGAAGGCTACGCAGGAAGCAGAGAAGAAATAGTCCCATAAACACTCGAGATATTGGCAAAGCAATGTGTGCGGAGCTGGGATCCACCAACGGGGTAGTGGCAAGTAGGCTATAGCATATTGTACTGTAGCAGGCATATCTCTTCCAAACGTCGTTCATTATTGAAAACAAACCCGCATTTCATTGTATTTTATCATCACTACATTAGCCGGATTTTCATCCTCCTCCTGCCATTTTCGTAATCTTCCTACCTTTTCATAATCCTCCTTCCATTTTCATCATTCTTCAGCCCTTTTCCTAATCCCTACACTCCTCCTGTCATTTTCGTCACCCACCTGCCATGTTTTTCAGCCTCTAGGTATTTATGCCGCCCTCTTCATATTTCCGTTATTCTGTTGTTACCCTCGTGCCATTTTTGTCACCGTCCTCCCATTTTCAACTTTCTCCTACCATTTTCATAATTCTACTATTTTCTTAACTCTCCTGCCTTTTTCGTGAGCTTTCTAGTGATCTCTTGCCACTTTCGTGATCCTGATATTTTGAAGTGTGTTTGGAAGGTTTTGTGATTTCCCCGAATTTACCATTGTTTTTTTTTTTTTGACAGTTGCTAGGAAACGGGAATTATGGAGAAACATTCTTTTTCTTGAGGTCGTCGAAAAAGGCAGCCATGATTTTAGGTGGCCAAAATAATGGAGTAAATTAATTTTCATGTTGGGTCGATGCAATTCATTTTTTTAACTGTTTACTGAATTATGGCAGCCAAATTGTAAGCCACCAAATTGTGATGAGTAACAGTTATTATCCTCTAATTGCAACAATGAACGTTGATGAGCTGTTTTAGGAAGTATTGTTGCTTCCTCGACCGTTCCTAAAACTGCGTATCAACGTTCATTATTGCAATAAGAGGACAATGACTGGATTGTCTTCCGATCTAGTTTCGCAATGCTTCCAGCATTGTGGGAATTCTATTCTAAGCACGGGCAGAGAACAGACAAGCCGTTTAGACAGGGATGACACTAGATTCACTTTACTGGGGAGGCGGCAGTTGGAGAACCAATTATTTTAGTCAAGGGGGTAAATCAAAAGATGTCTAATTTCGCTCTCCTTTCTCCCCTCCTCCCCAAAGAAAAACATTAAAAACCTCTCTTGCAATTCTCTTTCTCACACCCAACGTACGCAACTGTCCCCAAAACCCCATTTTTGGGAATGTTTTAAATCCAGCAGAAACGTCTGATTTTACAACTCTCTCCAAACTAAGGTTGTCAACAGCAGAGACGGGCAGTTGCACCAGGTTAGGTTTTAGGAACTTTTGTCCCACTGATGTGACTTCAAGTCGTTCCTGTGAAAGAAACTAGTTTTTGATCTGAGTTTGATTTTGATCTGATTGGAGGGCGGTGGTGGCCAAAAATGTTGGGGGAGGGGGGGGGCTACCACTTCGCCCCTCCATTAGTATCGTCTCTGCATGGAGGAAAAACCACCGATAGATTTAGGCATGTCGAATTTATTCCAGCTATGATGAATTACTTTCGCATATCGATCAAAGATGTGGAGAATTAATTTCTCTGCTAGTTCCCTCCGACCAGCAACCGTTTGTTGTAATCAACCCCGATGAATTAGGGTCCTTACAAAAATCAGGCATGAAAAAAAAATACTGAAAGAAATACGCAGTGGCGATTGAGTGTTTTTAGAGCTTTGGCACACCCTGAATCATGTTAAGGGTTGCAGACGATGATTTAAAAAAAAACATTATTTATTTCTGAAAACATCAGATTTCGAATTATACTTTAAATATTATATGGTCATGAGTATTCCTAATAATGTTTGTTGTTTGTTTTCTTTGGTTGGCTGCCTACTCAAAAAAGTATGGTGATAACCTTTTAAACAATGATTCTTTCAAAAGTATGGTGATAAGTTAGTCATCATCACAATTTTAAACAATGGCAATAGAAACAATAAGGAGTAACACTTTACAAAAATGAAAAAAAAAGAAAAGTAGGATGACAACAATTAGCATTGCATTAGCATTAGTGTTTATTTACCTCCAGTTTTATTTAGCGCCAGGTGACCCAGGCATAAGGGCGCGTTTACGCAAGGACAATTTTCTAGCTTACTAGTTTATACTTGGTCAATACTAAATCTGCTAGCTGTTTCTTGCTTTTGCCGGAAAATGCGGCTTTCGACTTGTCTATACGTAGTAACCATGGCAACAAAGCGGACGCTAATCTTCTCCTCGTGCCTCCCGACACGACGTACGATGCGTGCAATACTACAGCGTCGATTTATGAAAACAAGAAACCAATTTTTAATGCAGTACAAGATGACGGACATAGAGTGCCGGTATTCAATGCTTTGTCTTCGATTCGACAACCCCGAAATGGACGCCATGTTGGATTTCGAATTCTCGCTGCGAACATCTATTTATTTTACCGTCGTTTGATCATTGCTAGAAGCTGTTCTTTGAGGGCGAATAGCACATTTTGGAAAGAGCGTGAAATGGCAACAATGTTGTAGCTGCGTTTAAAATTACTGTTGCACTTTGTTCTTTATCTGTGTTATTTATAATATATTTAATTTGTTGTCTATTACCGCATTCACTTAATAGAAACTGGAAATTAATCGTAAATAAATAACAGTTGCCTAGCAAATAGGTGTCGGCAAGCGAGAAGGCCTCATTGCATAAACGTCCCCTAACAGTTGGATCGGTCAATTACTGATTTCCGACGTGGTAACCTGGAAATCAGTTTTTTGAAGACCCTGTGACCTGCACTGATCCGGTTACCTGAATGACTCGAGCCAACCAAGTCGAAATTTGCAAAAATCTGTTCTCGATTACACTACTAAACAATTGCAGCAAAATTTAGGTAAAGTTTGGCTGGGCAGAGGGTGTGTTTGAGTAGGTGCAGAATTTACTGACAAAGAAACCTCTAATGCTTTCTTTAAAAACAATCTATTTGGTAATACCTTTTAATTCTGGTATTAAGCGGTTTATTTTAAGCTATGATTTTGTTATGATCGCTTGGTTCCTGGGCAAGTCCAAGTCAGTGGGACGCAGTTCAGACCCCAAATTCGGGGTAGTGCCTGGATTATGCCTGGCTTACAAAAAGGTCAAATATTGCACTCAACTACTTACCGGTACAGTGAACAGCATATTAGTACAAAAACAAAAAATGCAAACGATCAGAGGAGTAGCAACACGATGCCTGGAGAGAAAGGGTGACATTTCGTATAATACGTGAAACAGCGATACCAGCAGAGTATACTGCAAAACAAAGATAAAGGAAAAAAGGTTAGCACTGTAAAGTAATGGCGGATTTAACGGATGGCCAGGTCCTCGAATTAATGAGATTTTTTTTGGCCATAAAAGAGCTTTTTTGGCCAAACTAATAAAAAGAGAAATAAAATATAAAAAACATAAGATAAAATAAAATATAATAAAATAAAAATACTAAAATAAAATTCTAAAAAGAGAAATAAAATGCGGAAGTATAAATTCTCTTCAAGCTTAAAAGCTTAAAATCCTTACCATTAATATTATTTTAATCGCTTAATTAATGCTCAATTAAATGATTGCTTGGCTTTCCCACCAGATACTAATTTCGTAGTCTGCATTGCTATCTTGTTTCCGCACTAGTGCTTTGCTCGAACCATTTCCAGGGTTCAGTGAGAGCGGGGAAGGTGGGCTGGTTCTATTAAAGGCAAGCAATTTGCGATAGTAAAAACTAATTTTAGAATTACTATCTGCAAAATACTATATGATTTTGTCCAACCGGAGGTACGTCAAGCTGAAAACCCCGGAGCCAGCTCCACTTACGGGTATCTTAATAATACATAAACTCTTAAGGAACCCACTTTATGCACAACTTCTATTCTATCTTTCTAGGTCCATTGCCACGTCATTACATTCCACTGTGTACGTATTATCACTACATAGTAGGACTCTTAATACTGCACACGCCTTTAATGTGTATTCAATGTCACATACACAGAACATTGTTCATTGTGTCCCTATACACTGTGCCGGATACACCACTGTGTAGGCTACTTCCACCAATGTACCTCCTCCACCAGATCCACTCACATCCCGAAGATAGTGGCTTATAAAAGTATTTTTATGCATCCAGGAACACGCTTTAATGGCACTCCTGAACCAAATGTCCACGATGCTGCTAAAACTCGACGTTAACTTCATGTCGTAAATCTAAGTAGTAAGGACCTACGTCATATGCTCTCTTTACAACTTTCTGAAACCCGGTTCTTAGTCTCGCCTTGGCACTAGATCACCTGACTCTGTCGACCAGGAACAAAAGAGGAG
>JAHWFP010082646.1:34515-47305 GCA_023313725.1 Lithobius niger
CCCCCCCCCTAAGAAATTACATAACAATTTCTCTCCTCCCCCCCAAAAAACATCTGTATAGCTTTTTTTTAATGAATTCGTTTTTGTAAGCTGTACATAGTACCTAGGCGTGTAAGGGCCGGAAAAAAAATTAAGTCTTAAAAAACAGAAGTTAGAAAAATAATTTAGCCAAAAGAATTTACATAAAATAGTTAAAAGGAAATAAGCGGAAAGTTAGTTTGTTACGTTGCATGTTGCCATACCCCCACTCATAACAGATGGTAACACGTTCGGTGAACAACACCCCCCTCCCGATTTATGAACTTTTTTTTAGCGTCGCTTTGAGCAAACTTTGGAAGAGCGTATTCTTTGGGATCATTAGGGTTGCTCATTTTTAAGAGTATATGTTGGTAAGGCAGTCGCTGGTGAGGGGGGGGGGTAGGCCTAGCTGTTGTTTGGTTCGTCACAAAACGTCGTTGGATTTGGGCATGGCGGCCATTTGCAACTTTAGTGATGATGGTACATACACTGTTTCACTTTGAATCAACTATTTCGTCTCCGTTCCTAATTTGAATGAAATCGGACGATGGTAAGCATAATTTCGAAATGGCGGCCATCATAGATTAACAATCACGTTGGTACATTGTTTCATTTGATATCTAGTAATAGCTGGGTCGATCGCTTATATGCTTAATCTGAAAGAACTTGGCATTTTGCCAGAGGCAGATGTAGGTTAGAAATGCAGTTACAGTAATACGGAGATTGTAGGAGCACAAGAAAGAGCAAGAATTGATCTTGAAACTTTAGTTATCTTATCACATCAACAAAAGTGTGCGCTATAAGTGTACAGTGGAAGTGTACGGTATAAGCACGCTCACCATTGTTGGAAGTGGCTAGGTTACGGGATTTAGAATGCACACTTACAACAATGAAAACGGCAAAAGTATGGTAATAACTCCATACTTAGTGACTGCTAAGGAGATGGACGACTATTCATAAGACACAATACTCAATCCTAATTCACCACTTACTGTACAGCTAGGGGACTGCACACATAGCATTACATATTAGGCACTAGATAAAGGTTGCTGCCTAATTCTGTCCTCATCAGCTTTCTTGGTTCCAGTGTCGGTATGAACATCCATACACCAACTAACTCGAGCTTTCGTTTCGTATCGTCTTTTATATGCTCCAGAACAATAGGCTCTTACCTGAGGATTATGTCACGTGACAGGCTATCAAGTGCGAACCGGTCAAAACTGGTTAAATAATAGGACTCACTCGTCACCCGGATGATGGCGCTTAGCCAGCTGCCATGTGTGCATGGTAGATAGCGGGCACACAACAGCCATGTTTACAGGAAGGTACACCACGGAGGTTGCGACCTCCATGCACGAGTAATGCCGCACATGTAAGCCCGTTACATCTCCCCTCCCCTAGTATTTGCTTAGGCAAACGGGAGACCTACCTCAGGTTGCATAACTATGTATCACCTAACTATCCTGAAAGTTTCACGAGATTCCCTGGCTAACAATCTTTTGCAGCCTCCTGAACTAACAAGACTGCAAAAACAAACTTAACAACAATGTAACAAAACGCATAACGCAACAAAAGCACCAATGACGTCTTCCCACCGTAGATGTAGATCCAAAGTAACAGTCCAACACACATTGAAGAAAACTTAACAATTGTCCTTCGTAACAATCCAAACGTGACACAGTACCAAAAACGTCTTTTGTAACAACGTACCAACTTTTCAGAAAAACTCAACAACAGGCGAAAGCATGACCAATTGGTTTCGAACGCGCCTCCGGATGTTCCTCCCATCTTCTGACACCTACTAATGAAATTACCAGCGTGCCACGACGCTTTCCGTAGGCTGTGATTGGTGGACCTATAAACAGACAATCCTCCCACATGCAGCTTCCGACGACCAGTCTCCTCAGAGGGACGCTCCACCTCTCAAATGCATTCTCAACCAAACACCACACTTTTGCCCAGCAACGGTTCGACACACCACTTCTTCATAAACCTAAGTCATGGGTCGACTCATAATTTCGCTCATTGTCAGAAAAAAATGTAATTTTCTTTTCCTTCTCCGTACCGAAGTATTTTTCGATCCGAGCGTCTTAAATTAATCATTTCTACTTTACTTCCAATCCTAAATACTGTTATGGGTCAACAGATTTATTATTATTAAATTTACTCGTCTCTGTAGCCTTAAACAATGAGTACTTACTTAGCTCACTCCAGGCAATTCAACTTTCAATTCTTATCTTAAAAAGTGCACATCTTCACTAATTTAATCTTTACAATTATATTCGCAGTATAAGGCAAAATAATTCACAAACAGCTACCGGATGGGGTTTCTCAGTCAAACTGACATTATTCGCCACTAAGAATGAAAAGTGGTAATCAAGGTATCAACTACGCAAACAAATTAGAATCCTTTAGCCACCCCAATGATGGAAAATATTCTAACAACGAGCGTTTATTTATGCGCTCAATGTTAGTCAAAACGAACTGTTTTAGTTTTATTTTAATTTTTGTTTCCTACAAAAAAGAAAGTGGGCATTTTTATTTCGACCAGGGTAAGTCGAAATAAAAATGCGGTTTTTTTCCTGGGCAAGGTGACAACGCATGCGCTGGCCAGGATCCACAAAGATTCCCCATAATTATGGCGAACTTACCAACTAGAATTCTTACAGAATCGGATGCATGTAAAATGTCGGATTCAAATTTCAGGGACAAGGGCCCCAAAATATGTACAGTCGTCAGATATTTTTCATGTTTCTTTCCATCCCGAAGGTTTGGAAAACATGAATTTCCTATCCCGAAGGTTTAGGTAATCCCAGACAGGCCCCGATAACATGTAAATGACTGCTAAGGAGATGGACGACTATTCATAAGACTCAATGGTCAATCCTAATTCACCTCTTATGGTCTGAACCCCAAAACACCAACTAATTCGAGCCTTCATTCCATCTCGTCTTTTATACGCTCAAGCACAATAGGCTTTTGCCAGAGGCATTACGTCACGTGACAAGCTAGCAGGTGCAACCGGTCCTAACAGGTTGAACAACAGACTCGCTAGTCAACCGGATGTTGGCGCTAAGCCAGCTGCCGTGTTATTCCAGTACAACTAGCAGTATCGTTCGGAAAAAATTCCCATAAAGATGAAATTTGAAAGATATGTCCAGAAATACTACCCGAGTAACATACTACAAGTCCCCTAAAATCCAACTTTAGCTTTCGCCACCATTTTTAAAAATGGACGCCGTTGGCTACCAAATTGTCCATTTTCCTAAATATCGCACAAACTATTACTCGTACAGAAAATTTTATAGAGATGTAAATTAAAGATAACAAAAATCTCTACAAGAATTGTCCAGATGATTTTTCGTTCGGAATAGGAAATTCATGTTTTCGAAACCTTCGGGATGGAAAGAAACATGAAAAATCTCTGACGACTGTACCAAGCAACGTTTTTTTTTTTTTGCAATCTACTGGTTAACTGAAAACATCTGATGAATTTTGAAAAAAGACCACTGCCAGCTACCAAATTGTGTATTCGTTAAATACAGGGTGTTCGGAAATTGGTGTCAAATATTTTGAGGGTCCGCTGTGTGATCAAAGATAAGAAGAAAAAGTCCTATAAACATGGGTCCGGAAATGCACCAGTCTTTAGTTACAGCCCCCCCCCCCAGGTTTGGGGTAAACAGTTCTTAAATACCTCGTAATGATTCACCGTTTCCATTCCAAACTCAGGATATGTGCCATATCATACCTGGTATTTCAGTACTTCATAATACAGTATTGGGTCGCACAACTTATCAGAGGGAGAGGTAATTTTCTTATGGGGGGGGGGATCAAACGTGGGGGAAGAGAGGAGTAACTGCTTTGGTCTTGTACTTTAATGAAACAAATTGTACATACCAGAAAAAACACATCGTATCACATTACTGTGTGATTGAAAACAATCGAGAAATGAAACATCATTAAGTAAACAGAAGATGACTACTCAAAGTTTTACTGAGTATCATTGCATTTGCGGCTCTGCTGCAATTAACTGCAATACGCATCCGCAAAAGACCTCCTCTCCAGAACATTCTGTGACAAGCAACTCAAAAAGATAAATACGACGGAAAACAAACTAAACGTAAGCGTTTTATCATAGTAGGTGCTCAAAATGATCCCCCTCTGCCTCGATGCAGTTCCGAAGCCGCTGCGCCATGGACCGACGAACCCGTTCAATGATTCCAGGGGTTGTGCGAATCTGGTTGCATCCATCCACAATCCTTTGGCGAAGTACATCAGCATTGGGAATTGGTGTACTGTACACGAGTGACTTTAAGTGTCCCCAAAGATAAAAGTCTAACGGGTTTAAGTCCGGAGATCTAGCAGGCCATGCTATTCGGCCTGCACGTCCAATCCATCTGTCAGGAAAGCTTCCATCAAGGTAATGTCGGGCCAAAAGGCTGAAGTGAGCAGGTGCACCATCGTGCATAAGCCACATTCGTGTCCTGACTGCCAGGGGAACGTCTTCCAGTAGTTGGGGCAAGTCATACTGGAGGAAATGGAGGTAGGTTTCTCCATTTAGGCGGTGAGGTAGAAAAAAAGGCCCTACCAAATGATCACCAACAATTCCAGCCCAAACGTCTAGACTAAATTGTTGTTGATGTCTAGATTGTTGTACCTCGTGCGGATTTGCATGGTCCCAAAGATGGTTGTTGTGATAGTTTAATATGCCATCATGTGTGAAGCCAGCCTCATCTGTAAACAGGATAGACGGCAGGAAATGAGCGTCTGCTCCACATTCATGATTCAGTCGCACACAGAACGCTCGTCGTGGTGGAAGGTCGGCCTCGCCAAGACCTAGGACACGTTGCAAATGGTAGGGGTATAGCAGGTTATGATGCAAAATGTCCCAAATCGTCGAATTACTGACACCCTCTCTGCGTGCAATGCGTCGTGTGCTATCCGATGGATTTTCTGCTACGTGCTGGAGAACTCTGTCTTCCAAGCCAACAGTTCGCACAGTTCTGGGTCTTCCAGCATCCGATGTCCGTCTCCCAAATGAGCCTGTTTCCCGTAAGCGCTGGTGGATACGACTGAACCTTCTAGCACATGGCAAATTCCTGTCTGGATACCTTTGAGCGTAGAGACGTCGTGCTTCCAATGCATTTCCATCTGCAAGACCATACATGTAGTGCATGTCTGCCAGTTCGATGTCTGGATACTCCATACTTAGGGAAGAGAACTACCGAACAGTAAACGTGAACAAAGGATCACAATGTCACCTTTAGATTTAAGTCATCAAGTGATTTAACAAACCCCTGTATTAACAAGAAGTCGTCTGTCAACCCCGAAATGTGGACTCTCCAAATGGTGTTCAAGGTCACCTTGTACAGATATGCGAGTGTTCAATTTGAATTTGTGATTACAGTACTTTTTCGAATCACAAACGTTGTTGTTTTTGTCAATAAATGTTATTACATTCTGGAAGGGAGATCGTAACAGGGGGATAGCAACTAATGAATGACAGAGCTTGCCCGCTGTAATGTAACTTTTAAGACTTCTAAGTTATTGTTTTTTAGAAGTTGGGTTTTCAAGGATTTTTGTCTTTAACACTTAAAACTACAAAGAATCTGAGGTGGAGATTTACCTCCAAATCAAAACCAAGTTTATGCGATGATTTTTGTGGAAGCTTGAGCGTTAGACAAAGGCAACAAACAAACAAACAAATAAGCAACCAAATTCAAATGTGTGGGTTGAGTACAGTAATGTTGTTCTCGCCGCTTCGGCCAATGAAACAAGTGATCATCTGAATTCTAAGGATTCCCCCACTTTTACCTTTTAAGCTTCTTTGCTTGAAGAGTAGAAAACAAACACATTAAATCCCTCACTTTTAATGGCGAGGATACCCGATTGATAATGTTTGGTGCTCTCCACAGAGATGTACGTACAGTAGTTGTTTTTTTTTTGGAGGGGGGGGGGGGGCACAAACTAGGAAAACGATGTAACCTACTTGGTCTTTACACGTAATGAAAGAAAGTAAAGTACTACTTTCGATTGTTTTCAATCACACGATGCGTTTTTTCTACAATTTGTTTCATTAAAGTACAAGACCAAAGCAGTTACTACTCTCTTCCCCCACGTTTGATCCCCTTCCCCCATAAGAAAATTACCTCTCCCTCTGATAAGTTGTGCGACCCAATACTGTATTATGAAGTACTGTAATACCAGGTATGATATGGCACATATCCTGAGTTTGGAATGGAAATGGTGAATCATTACGAGGTATTTAAGAACTGTTTACCCCAAACCTGGGGGGGGGGGGCTGTAACTAAAGACTGGTGCATTTCCGGACCCATGTTTATAGGACTTTTTCTTCTTATCTTTGATCACACAGCGGACCCTCAGAATATTTGACACCAATTTCCGAACACCCTGTATAGCACAAACTATTACTCCTACCAAAAATATTACAGAGACCTAAACTAAAGATGACAAAAACCTCTACAAGAAGGGTCCTTATGATGTTTTCATTACTGAAAACGTGATGAATTTTGAAAAAAGGCCATCACCGGCTACAAAATTATCTATTTAGTGGGATGGTGGGGGGCTGAAAAAATTTCACATCTGGCATCCAGTTTGCCCCTTTGGTGTCAGTTAGTACATGGATAGAGGAGTCCCGGGTTACAATTTTTCAAGCCCCTCCCCCCCCCCCCCCCAAAAAAAAAAAAATAAGAGAAATCTGGTTTTTTTTTGCTGTAACTCTTTAACCGTCAACAAAGTGGACGAAGTGCTCGAAGTGGATATGTTTAGGATTTTCTGACAGGTGAGATCTATTCTTTACATCACTCCTAACTGAAATTGTTTAGGTTAGATAGGGACCGTCCGTCACCTATTTTAAGGTGTAGCTGTTCAAAGTGCCAATGTAACTGTCATATTTTTATTTGTATCTAAGCTAAACTATTTCGGGTAGGATTGGTGGAAAGAATAGATCCCCATCTTTCAGAAAACCCTAGGCATGTCCATTTTGGGCTATTAGAGGGCTCGCAAGATCACTTTGAATTCTAAAATTGCCATGCACTTTCGCCACTGCTCCATTACCTCTTCACATTTAAATGGGCGTACGACGATTCCAATCTAATCTAAACTATTTCGGTTAGGATTGATGGAAAGAATAGATCCCTACATTTCAAAAAAATCCTAAGCATGTCCATTTCTGGCTCTTAAATGGCTCGCAAGAACACTCCGAACACGAAAATCACAACAACCAATTAAAAAAAAAAGGAGGTGACATACTTTAAAAACGATACGGGATTCAAGGGTTGCTTTCACGTAAAAGATGTATATGACTTTAGTGTGATGAACGTTTTTGCTTTACATTATGCCTTTGATTTGTTCACAGTTAAAGAGTTACAGCAAAAAAAAATCATCTTTCGGGGGGGTGGGGGGGTGACATGATAAATTCTGACCTGGCATTTTTAGACTCCTCTACCCATGTACTAACTGAAACCAAAGGGCAAATTGGTTGCCAGATGTGAAACTTTTTGCAGCCCCACCTACCCCACTAAATAGATAATTTGGTAGCCGGCAGCGGCCATTTTGTCAAAATTCATCACGCTTTCAGGAAACCACTAGATTGAAAAAAAAATGGTTGCTTTTAACAAAAACATCATAAGGATTCTTCTTGTAAGAGATTTTTGTTAGCTTTAATTAACGTCTCTATAAAATTGTTGGTTGAAGGGATAGTTTGTGCGATATTTAAGAAAATATATAATTTGTTAGCAGGCGGCAGACATTTTTTCAAAATAGCGGCAAAAGTTCCAGTGGGTTTTGGGGGACTTTTAGTATGTTACTTGCGGAATATTTCTGGGCGTATCTGCCAAGTTTCATCTTTATGGGAATTTTTCCAAACTTCGTCAAAAAAAAAGCTAATTGCCCCAGACTATGTATGCACGATAGATAGCAGCGTGCACAGCCATCTTTAACGGCAAGGTGCACCACGTAGGTTGCGATCTCCGTGCGTGCGTGAGCCGTACATGTAAGCCCGTTAAAGTAAAGTTAAAGTTAAAGTAAAGTTAAAGTTAAAGTAAAGTTAAAGTTAAAGTAAAGTTAAAGTTAAAGTAAAGTTAAAGTTAAAGTAAAGTTAAAGTTAAAGTCATAGTTAAAGTATTCATAGTATTCATACGATCATATTATGTAGATTAATTCAATTCATTTCTTTTGATTTTTATTTCCTTGAGCACTACTAAATCCAAATTTACGTTGCTAGCATTTCAGTCGTAAGACCAGTTTCATAATTTTCTAACACTATTTTATCATGCTGGTTCTAGAACGTTTATATCTCCAATCAAGATTAATTTGTTTGTCCTTCATTAGCATACGTATGTCCTAGTTCAGTATTAAGTAATAGTTATTAGTGAGAAACTGACGGTTGTGAATTTTTTACCCCACAGCTGCGATGATCTGCCCGGCGAGACTATGCAAGTCTGTCGAGGGGCAGAGTCCCGAGACAGATTTGCATAATCGAGCCAAGCAGATCATCGCAGCCGTGGGTCAAAAATCCATAACTGTGTGTTTTCACCAATAAATAATTTATACCATGGTTGGGAAGTCAAGCAAACTCGTATTTAATTAAGACTTGTTTCTGTTTGTGTTTTGTGAAACTTGCTTCAAGAAAAGGGTGATCAATTAGTATCTCGATATGAATGAAGGTCATTCCATTTCAGTTTGTGGAGGGGGAAGTGTGTGATAGATGGACGAGGTCTTTGGCTCGACTTTGTGGAAGGAGGGGGGGGGGGAGTTAGACAGGTGCGTCGGTGGCAAGATTTCACGCTGGAAGCTCGTTCGTGTTTATCAAGGCTGCTTGGAGCGAATAATTCGATATGTGAGGCAGCAGGGATAAAATTACATTGCTGGATATTCGGGATAGGTAAGTAATTCAATTTGTTCCTTTGTAGTTTGATAATTGTTTTAAAATTACGGTAATAGACTAGTATGTGTATCAGTATGAATGAAGGCCATTCCATTTTAGTTGGTGGAGGGGAGCACTTCGACGGAGTCAATAAACTTAGGTGTGGGCCAGACATGTGAGATTTAGCAGGTATAGGATTTCATTCGTGACATTCTGGCAAGTTAATTTCTTTTATACGTTTTTGTTGCGTTACGTTTTTGGGCGCTGTATTTGGTTGTTGGTGTGAGCGTTCCTGGTCGTGTGGTCCAGAAGTGTCAAAAGTGTGGGTTTTCGTCAAAAGTTTGGGGTACCCACACTTTTTGCAATGTCTCACACTTCCGCTCACGGTTAAAGAGATTTAACCAGCGGAAATATGGCATGGCGGTGAGTTAGCGTGACGTAACAGCCGTGGTATAAACGATTTTTATTGGACCTTGGTAGCCTTCAAATTGCCAGTCTCTGATATGATTATCAAATAACACATTTGAATTTTTAAGTAACCTTGGACAAATCCTTCCCAATAAATGCAGTAATTCAATTTCTCCAGCCGAATACGCATTACGCACTCCCAACTTTTAGTAAGATATAAATTCGATCCATTTTTTGTACTGATTTCCTTGAGCACTATTATACCCAAACTAGAGGAAGCCCGTGCTATGCACGGGGCCGGTCACATTTCCCGGGACATTTTTCCGGCACTCTTCCCGACGACTTGTCAGATTGATCGACCATTCATGCCTGGCTCCTGTTTGGCTGCAGATAGAATCGGAAAGCGCATTTGCAATGAGGGCGCGAGGAGGGGAGAAGTGATTGTTCGGCCCGACGACTTGTCAGATTGAACCTTTGAGTTGATCGACCACTCATGCCTGCCTCCTGTTTCCATGCACGTAGAGTGGCAGAGTGCATTTTCAATGCGGGCGCGAGGAGGGGAGAAGTGGTTTTCCTTTTAGTCTTCCTTTTAGCCGGACTCCGAGATTATTATATAGATTTAGGTTACTAGTATTTACTTTTAAAAAAATTGTCCTAATCCTAAATCCTTATCCTAAATTGTCCATGTACATAATGTTCACATAAAGAATTACCTTGTTACTTACCCCAAACTCTATTAGTTTATTCCACTGAGGCTTAAAAAAATGAAATATTCCGTTAATTCCACCATCGACCGATAAGACGAAAATAAGGAAAACTATAAGCAAGATCTCAGGAATTAAAGCTAGAACGAAAAACACCTGTAAGAAAAATAATACCAATGTTAACTTTACGTGCATCACGTTTTTCATTTTTGGTAAGTAAAATATACACTGTTAGTCTCTAGGTCACATGGTCGAAATGAAACCTAGGTTTCATTTCGACCATGTGACCTAGAGACTAATACCAAGGATTCGACATGGATTCTGGGCTAAATCAGCACTCTGTTTCGAAAAGTTTTCTTTAGGTAAGAGTTCCTCTTGACAATAAATCAGATACGATTCGAAACATCGAGGCTAACGTTTTCACTCAATACTTTCTTGGCTCCTTCTGAATTTTGGTGTTTTTTACTGTGTGGGCACAATAACAACACTTAAATCTAGGATTCTTAGTTGTTTGAAAAGTTGCGTTATTCTCAGCGTTTGGTATAGTAGTGCATAGCCACCTACAGTAACGGCCGCATCAGCTTTGCCTTCCACAATGCTCCGCTAAAAGGCGACACAAATATCGACGTTTGCCAAGTGGCGTCAACAAGTTTGCCAAGTGGCGTCAACAGTTGGCAGAATTTGGAACCCTCGTATAAGTTACTTTGAAATTTCGCCACTTGATGTAGAGATGGCAGCACTTAACAAACTTGCCCTTGCTTCTATATGAATGGTTGATTTTAGTCGCCTTTATTTCTGATCTGACACTGCCTTTCCTGAAATACGGCCTTTCCTTACGACTTTGATTATACTGGCATGAATATAATAAATGAATATTTTGTCTGGGTGGCTTCGACCTGTCGAAGCATGAACTGAATGATCAGCAGAGGTTCTGGCTTCGTTGCAAAACGACCACTACCGGGCGCAGCTCGGTGACCTGTTTTTCACTATCAATACTTGCTCTAACGAGGTTTATAAGGCCGAGGCGGTAGGACACTTGAAAATTAACATCAGGCTACTGTTGGCTTAATGCTTAAAAACACGAAAATGCATGCGTGGCTTCACCCGTTCCACAATATTAAATATTATTTACAATTTTTTTTTAAATTAATGCTGAAGCAATGAACATGCGGCAAAAGTTCTTCTTTCAAGTGTTGGGCTCCACACTCGCACTTCAACATCAACTTTATAAACGGGGCCTTGTGCGGACCCAGCCAACCCCACCCAGACATTCTAATGCCTCGTCCATGTACAAGCGCTTCTTGACGCATGTTTGGAAGTAAAGGCAGGAAAAAAAGGCAGGAGTATTCCCGATCACGTGAAAGAAAGGGGAGTGAATGACTTGATCTGCTGAATAAATATGCAATTTGGTAATGACTATAGTTGAGGCATGTGACGTGTAGTTCATGCCGCCTATACTCCAACCTACTCCCGATTGTGCTCATAATTTGTGTATTGGACAACAGGCAAGCGATATGGGAGAAACCAGTTTTCCACATTCGCACCTACAGAAACACGGGTACGTGGACGAGGTCTGAGAATATTTGAGACGACGGGTGCTGGCCATGAAACTCATTAATTTGTTGCCTACGCAGCAACGAATAGCAGCCTGAAATGCGCCCATCTCTGTTCCCGCCACAGACATCCCGTTTCGACCGTGGTCTTCTCTGCACAATACCCACTGACCCCATACGTTGTTTCACCAAGAAATTGCAGCAGGATTGCTGGGACGAATTGCTCTCGTGTGTCTTGCATTTGTGGGCGTCACATTGTTAATTTTATTTTGAATTATCAGCATTTCCTCTTATTTACTACTGTGCCTAGAGTT
Organism: Lithobius niger; assembly: GCA_023313725.1. NCBI lineage: Eukaryota > Metazoa > Arthropoda > Chilopoda > Lithobiomorpha > Lithobiidae > Lithobius > Lithobius niger. The sequence goes on from JAHWFP010082646.1 coordinate 46,400, forward strand.
TAGAATATCGTAGTTTTTGACAGAAGTATGTAACTTGGAGCAATGGTAGGGTGTGGCTTCATGAACATTTCAACATTAGGAAGCATTCGGTATCACTTCCTGTTCAGATGCCAGCCATCTTTAACGTTACGTTTAAAATACGCAACTTCAGATGGTTTTAATATGGTAGATGCAGCTTCAAACATATAATGTAGTTCATTCATGATGGGGAAGGATAGAAAGGTCTACGATAAATTTGCTTAATGTGTATAGTGACTAATGCATTTTTGCCAAACCGGAAGTCAGCAACAAATTGACCAAATGGAAAAAAATATATATATATATTGTTTGGTAAAATTTATATTTAGTTTTTTAACCACAAATAATGCAATAATGACATACGTAACAAACATCCAACAAACATGCATTTTTTGTTAGTCGACACTCGCATTTGTTTTGTTTTGCTGCAAGTTATAAAAATATTTGTTACTACTAATGTTACTTATGTACCTATTACTTATGTAAGATGTATGTTACTTATTGCATTACTTACGTTTACAAAAATCAATTATATCTTTTTATAAACTTTCGGTCAACCTGTTGCTTAACTTCCGGTTGGAGAAAGGGAATTATCAACTGTAAGCAAGCAAGTTTATCCCAGACCTTTACAGCCATTCCCCTTCAAGAACAAACTGGTGTATCACATACATTATATGCAAAAAGCTGCCTCTACCATATTAAAACCATCGGAAATTGCTTATTTTAAAGCATATCTTTAAAGGTGGCTGGCATCTAAACAGGAAGTGATATCGAATGCCTCCTAATCTTAAAATGTTATCAAGGTATACACTTTCATTACACCAAGTTACATACTTTTATCACGAACTGCAGTTTTCTTAAGATTCAAGTGGTCAAGCATCGACACTA
>JAHWFP010082647.1:0-31040 GCA_023313725.1 Lithobius niger
GGGCACGGAGAAAGGAAGATGCGAACCCTACAGGGGTATATAAAGGCCCACTTGCCAAAGCAGCTCTTTAACTCCAGTTCGACTCTGATACAGAAAGGTCGCACGCCACTGAGCTCCCAACTATTGGACCTGACATCAGTTATAAGCTAAGAAAGAACTCTGATTTATGAATTGAACTCATGCTGAACTTAGGAAAGTTAGCCTAGCTCGTTTTGACTAAGATCCAGGCCTAACTTTGGCAAGGACGCCCCAGTAATTAGACAATAGCTTTAGCTAAGAGTGCTTTAACATTGGGATAAGAGGGAACCAATCTAACCCTAGCCCTGCACTTTGACTTTGAATAAATCAAGTTTATTTAACCAGAAACAACTTGTGTGGTCTCCCTTCTTTTGCTTGCCATTGTTGTGATATTGTGTGATATTTGTTGCTGTGAATAATTAATCGGCCGGTACCCACTGGAAACCCACCACTTTTCCGATAATTAGGGGAAAGTGAAAGGTTTACAATGGTGTCCGAAGTTTAGATTCGAATTTTAAAAGCTCATGCCCAATTCATTTGTTAGCAGCAGATATCACTTCTTGAAAAGAAAAAAAAGTTGAAAAAAATGCAAGTGAAAGGGGACCAATTTGTGTGAAAAAAAAAGTGTAAACTAAATAACGAGATTGCATAGTGGCTATTGACATACTAAGCCAGAGAAAAAAAAAGTAGGCTAGCCAACATTTTTTTTATTGTTGTTGTTGCTTATGCACGAATTTTTTTTTGGGGTTTTTGATTTCGATAAATAAACCATGGTTAAGACTAGAAAATCTGCTTCTAGTAGTGATTTAGTCAGAATTCCTGTATCTAGGAATAAGCTAAAGCACTCGACTAGGGGAAGGCTTATTAAGGTAAACCCTCGTTTAATTGAATCTGCAAATTTAAATGCTTTTTCTCAGACTGGATCACGGTCCTTATTTCGGCAAGGACAAGTGCGGAAACGCACGCCATTAGTTGCACGCACAGCATCGGCACGCGAGCAAGCCAGGTGCCGCGGTGAAGCCAGGGTCACGAGCCAGCTTTCACGGAGCTCTTCTCACGATCGCTCACAGGTAGATTCCGATAATGAATCGGCTGTTCATTCTGACAATAGAGCAGCAAATGTTTTGCCAGATAGGCATAGTAACAATAGTTACGTTCCCTCTTGTCGTAATTCCGATCAGAAACTAAATAATGTGAGGCCTGTTAATAACCCGTTTGTAGTGGCTCATGACATGCCTCGACACGATACGCAATTTGCTCACTCAACGTGACTTGCGTAATGATGCTGGTCACAGTCGCCATTCATCCCGAGTAGTGATGACGTCATCACCCATTCATGCGTCACCAGACACCCACTTTGTTGGAAATAGGTCGACAGGTTCAGCCTAGTTTCATGCAGAGCGTGCTCGTTTACAACACATAAACGATAGTCATGTTGAAGCTTTACGCAACACTGTTGACAGTTTACAAACTAGGCAATTAACTAATAATTGTGGTAACAATGATAATAATAACAGCTCACATCTCTGGGAATATGTACGAAATGCTAAGAAAAATTTGACTTCTTTGTCTGGTGAAGATGGTACCGATGTTTTCACATTTTTGGTTCTGACAGATAATCTTAGAAAAATTGATAAGAATCTTCACAACTGTGAATTGATAGCAGCCGCTACAAACAGATGTAAAGGGAGAGCTGCCAGATTTTTAGCAACAAGATCAATTGCTTCCAATCAAACAGAAAGTCAATCTTGATAGCGAGATTTGGTGCTGGAGGTAAAGAAGTTACTAGAACTAATTTTCATAGGGCTAGAATGTTACCTGGGGAAGACATTGAAAAGTTCGCAGATAGGTTAGAAATAATGGCAGCCGAAATTTGGATGGTTCAGCCATCCGATGATGACTTGAAAGAGCACTCAAGGAAAGATCACGTGACGAAGGATTGCGTTGTACGTTTCGAGCAGCTATGTCTGACATTTTAGAAACCTGTTTAGCAACTATTTGTCCTCAAACATGGAAGGACATGTTACACAAAACTTTGAAGTGCTAAACGGAGATTAATGAAAGAAATCATTACAGCCGCAATCAGCAACCTACTAAAGTTTCATCTGATGCAATTTCGCCTCTCGACAAAATAGTGACAGTGGCAGCAGCAGACCTAGCTAAGGTTTTGCAGGAACTTGAACGTAAAAATAAAGAAATTAAAAATATTAGCCTTCGTGATTCATTGGGAGAAGCCAGGGTCACTACAGCAGGAACAAACGGAACAATGCAATTGTTTCCGGTGTTTCGGAAGGTTCCACATCAGTAGAAATTGCAGAACTTTAGACAGTAGATTGGAAACAAATTAAAGTCGCAAACGCAAAAGCTGGCTGGTTATTCCCATGCAAAAGAAATTCCAACTTGTGTTATAAATATTGTAAATCCTGACAGTGATGCAGATACACACTCATCTATTAGGGAAGATGTGTTTTATTTAAGAAAACCAGAATTCATTCCACACTTGATGCCGCAGGTCTACTCCTTGATTTATATTCGAAAGTAGACTGGCACCAGCAGAAATTAGCGCTCAAAGACAGAATGCTTACCTTGCCCAGGCTTGCAGCATACTTTGGTGCTATCCCAGATAAATATGTGGCTCCAACTCTGAACGCCAACGCACATTTGGGAAACGCTTTTACAGGCATTCTGAAAGAAGTTAATACTGCTTATATTTTGTCTTGTGATTCAGCTATTCTTATATTATTTGAGGACGATGCTGACTCTACTAATTTCCACTCTGAATTATCACGAGTGAAGACTAATAATCCAATTGTTTTGGAATTAATTGGCGAGGAATGACTCATTGAATTCCGTAGCATCTCCGACTCTAACGAGCGCAAGTCTCATCTGCTTTCAGCAGGCGAAACTTTTGATTTCAGACAGCGACAATCAATGTTTTGTCCGATGCACACACAGTCGATAATCCACAGTCTCAATGGAATGCCACACCTCATGAATTTTATGAAGAAATTCTTGTATCTTTATTTAAGGATACTGTACTGCCTAGCTATTCAGAGACAACTATAACTGGTACCTTGCATATTGCATATCCTGAAATACAAAGTGGTGCATTTATTCCCAAACGTAAACCCGATTTGTTGGTTTGTTTGGCTAGATGTATAGTCAACTCGTCACCTACCGGATTAATACAGATAATGATAATTAACGCATCTAGCGAAGACATATTTTTGCCTTCTGGTATGACTCTTGGCCATTACACAACTGCGGAAGTTGAGTATGATTGCCAGAACGACGACGAAATTCCTATTAATATTGCTGACTCGGTAATTCAGCCAAATGCCACTCGAGTCGAGTCAGTCACACTTAGTACTCCCGTTTCTACACCAGGGCCCAGTGAGATAGCTCAACACTATCACAAAGCTGGTGCAAGCAACTCGATCCCGTTAGGGATAAGCGAAACTGAAACTGACTGAAGCTTTACAATCGCTCGAAATTTAGAGCCAATCAAGGTAGCTCGCGATGCATTTAGCAAGGATGAATTTGACCTTGGGACTTACGAGCCATACGAAGTGGACATACAAACAGGGAGTGCAGCACCAGTTCGATCTAAGATTTACAGAGTTCCTTTTCATCAGAGGGAATTGTTGGATAAATACCTGGACGGTTTATTAAAAAAATTGGTGTCATAAAAGAATGTAAATCTGCTTGGCTCAGCCCTTGCCTACTCATAAAAAGAAGGCCTGAGGGATATAGAGTGGTCATTGACCTACGCGGTCTGAATGCCGTTACCGAGAATGTCTCAGTGCCCTTACCAGTAATCAGCGAGGCACTAGCTAATTTGCACGGAGCTAAATACTTCTCCAAACTGGATTTTCGTATGGGATTTTTTTCAGCTCAAGCTAGCTGAATCATCCATGGAAATGACGGGATTTCAAGGATCCTGAATGACACATTGTTTTAAAAAATTGCCAATGGAACTCAAAGTGGCTCCTGCGCATATTCAATTCTGCGTTCAGCAGATTTTCGCCGAGATTTTAGGCGGCAACTGTACCATATATTTGGACGACATTTTATTAAATTCCACGGATTTCCGTACACATCTGCTACTTGTAGACAGCGCCCTAAGCCTCGTAGAGAAATCGAAAACAAAACTTAGTCCCGAAAAGTGCATTTTTGCAGTCAAAAAGGTGAAATTTCTTGGCTTCATTGTAAGCGAAGACGGAGTGCAACCAGACAGGGACAAAATCAGAGCAATTGAGCTTTTTTCTCGGTCTAGGAATGTGAAAGAAGTCCGTAGATTCATGGGGATGTGCGGATTTTTTAGAAGGCACATCGCTCAGTTCTCAGCTTTCTCAGTTTGCCTTACAAAACTGACAAAAAAGAATGCAAAGTTCATTTGGGACAAGGAAGCAGACGATGCTTTCAAGGGTCTGAAGGAAGCAATGGTTAATGCTGCCACCTTGAAACACCCGGATTTCTCCCAACCGTTTTTCGTGGAGGCAGATGGTTCGGACACTTTGTTAGGAGGCCGCCTTACACAGATGCATGGGGGCATAGCCTACCCTCGCACCTACACCTCCAGACTCTAACACCAACTGAGAGAAAGGAAAGCACAACTGTGACGGAGATCCTGGCAGCCGTACATGCAATAGAAAGACTCAGGACTTACCTGTTAGGTAAAACGTTTTTTTTTTTCGTCCTCATACCACATGGCCCTAATATTTTTATACAACAGCAGTGACTTGTCCCAAAAACGAGAACGCATCCTTATCAGATTAAGGGAATACGATTTTATCATCCGCCACAGGCCAGGCAAGCTGTTGCCAGTAAGCGACGCGCTATCACGTGTAGATATTCCAGTCTGTATTTTAGACTCACAGTATCCTGACTCGCTCTTAAGTAGTAGCCGAGCAGAGGACAGACGAGTATTTTCGCAAGGTAGTTAAGGCTATTAAAGATCAAGACTCCGCTGACGTCATCGACGCTAGCAATAAGCGTTACATTTTCTATAAGGATTTCGACGACATGCTGTATCGAATATGGGCAAAAGACCCAGCGCAAGGACGGATGGAGGAAATTGCTCAAATCTGTATTCCTGAAAGTTTAGTCACTCACTGCATTCGTGACTGTCATTCCGCCCCGTAGCTGGGCACAGAGCAGCTAAGAGCATCTAAACTAATACAGTTGCACTGTTTTTGGCCAACCATGGTGCAGGACATTGATTACTATGTCAAGACATGTTTAATTTGTCAGCAGTTCAATAGGCCAAACAAGCCCCATAAGGCCATCCTTCGAGCATTCAAGCCTCTGCAAAGGCCAGGCGACAGCTGGTCAATGGACCTAATCGGAAGACTGAATGAAAGCAATCAAGGAAATTTTACATGATGACATTGGTAGATGATTTCTCAAGATTTGTCATGCCTTCGGTATTCCAAACAAAAAGGCAGAGACAATCACTCGTAAGCTATACACAAAACTTTTTGCCCATTTTTCTCTATGTAGGACCTTGCGGAGCGACATAGCCTCCGAATTCGCCAATAAGGTGTGTGCCTCTCTGAGCACATTGTTTAATGTTAGACAGATCAATTTTACAGCCAACACTTCTTGGACAGGAGGTGGAGTGGAGATTTGTAACAAATCTATACAGACAGTCTTACGTAAGATTGTAGCTGACAATCCTCACAATTGGAATGCGAGTCTCCCTGCAGCTTGCATAGCTCTGAATTCTACACCGCACAGTGCCACACTTTTATCACCACTTTATTTGCATTTCGGCCGAGATTAATTCAGGATTCCTAGCACCCTCGTATTCGAACCGGCCAGGAAAATTTATAACAGTGATGATACAGTCATCAGGCTGGAAACCAGACTTCAACACGCTTTTGAAGTAGTTCGCAAGCACAATGCGATAGCAGCGCAAAAAAATCAGAATTTTTACAACAAGACAGCACGACCGTACCGGTTCCTTACAGATAGTTACATTGTCATTAAGGACTTCGTCAAGCTTGCAGAGATTTCTGAGAAATTGCTTAAAGTACAGAGTGGACCATACAAGATTATGGAATTTGTGAATCCTGTAATCATACGAGCAAATCCATTATCTGGACCCATTTAAAATAGTAAGGATTCATGTTAATCATTGTCGGCCATTTTTTCTGAGATCCAGAAATCCGATTCAAGCTTTCAACACTCCAGACGACCTGAAACAGGCCGAAATTATTAATGGCAAACTGAACGAATCCGAATAATAGTTGTGTGATTATATCACAAAACTCCACGAAGATCCGACTGACCATATGGCAGAGCTGGATCCCCCAGTTTTCAGACCGATAGCTAGCGACGCCCAACGAGTGTCCCCGACAACAGGCAATGAGAAAAAGGGCATAAAACATGAGTTTCGAATCTCATACCTCCCGGCTGTTTCAAAAGCGAATTAGGTTGGCGGAACAACAAAGGTTGAGACCAACACAAGATTATTGCACTAGATCAAGTAAAAACACTCCTGAAATACGATTGAAACGTAATCTCGAGCAAGCACGAGCACACAACTGCTAGACAAGGCCAATTGAGACATCTCGAACCATAAACTTTCACTAGACCAAGCGCAGTTTTCAGAAAAACTCGGTTTTCAATGCAAATAAAAAAGCTGTCAATTTACAAATCCAATTAATAACGAAGCGCCATGCATTAGCCTCAAGAACAATTATCATTCCATTTGCTAAATCTACCTTGAAATTTTCAAGCGAATCTGTATAAATGCGAAGAATGCGATCCGGCATTAATAAACAAATTTTGCAAATTACTTGCCAGATCTTTCAAATGGACCAATCTTGTTCAATTTACAAAAGAGTAACCTTGGCAATCTCAAATGAAGAGATTATCGTTTTTTTTTTTGTTGTCGATACATATAAATTAAGTTCAAAGAAACAACTTAAAATGTGGCCAGTGTAATTTTACGGAGCAAGGCTCTTGAACTTTTTTTTTTTTTGGTTTTGATTGTTTGTCATTTGGATCACAAATTTACCTCGAAATCATATCACATTCGGTGATATAGTTAAGAAAACTTGTCTGATGATAAAAAAAATTGTTCCGCATAGGAAATATCTCTCAGTAAATATGGTTTTGACCATGAGGATGAAAAGAATGCATATCAGATATGACTTTTGCTTACAAACAAATAAATCCAGCTATAGGCTATATCGAATTAGCCTCAAAAAAAAAGTTTTTGGTTATTGCAAATAGACTAGGATTTTGATCAAAATAACGATGCGAAAAATTATAGCCTATGTTAGTATAAAATTTGGTTCAAATAAATATGAATCCATCCCTCTTAGTTAATAATACACAACAATATTACCAAAGCAAGCAGTTCACACATTTTGTGGAAAAACGACAAAATAAGGTGAACAAGATTGCTAAGGGAACTGGAACTTTCCAAAAAACCTGCAGAAAAATTGCTCTGCTCATTACATAATTTGACAAATTATGTCAGAAATCTCAAATGAAACTATATTTTGGAGAATTGTTTTAAAATATCATATCTTCCGACTTAATAATTGAATTTCTGAAAGAAATGCAGAATAAATTCTGTTCGTTGCATGATTTGGACAAATATGTTAAAGATTTTAGATGAAACAATGGTTTGGAAATGGAATTACAGATATCATATCTCCCGACTTAATAATCGAATTCTCAGAGAGGATTTTAGAATAATTTCTCTGCTCATTACATGATTTGGACGAATACGTCAGAAAATTCAGATAAAACTATATCTCGAAAACTTATTAAGAAATATCATATCTTCTGACTTAAGAATTGGATTATACATTTGGAATGACAGATTTTGGTTCCTTTGGTCATGTGTGTTTCATCAAAAACATTTTAGCTTTCACTATTGAAGAAGAAACAATGTTTTGAAGTTAGGATGTCCGTCACTTGCGTAGGGCCTCCCACCCAAAGCGAAAACGTAACGAAGGCCCACAATAGATCTTTCAGCTCTAGAATTTGTCTGAAAGCAAGTTACTAATTGCAGGGGTGCTGCCGGAAGTATCAGCTTTTTTCACATTTTTTCATATTCCCACTTTTTATTTTTTTCACATTTTTCGCATACCCGCTTTTCATTTTTTTTCACATTTTTCACATACCAGCTTTTTCATTTTTCACATTTTTCGCATACCCGCTTTTCATTTTTTTCACATTTTTCACATACCTGCTTTTTAATTTTTCAAATTTTTCACGTACCCACTTTCATTTTCGTAGCACTATTTCTTCGTTTTCATATATCACCTGTTTCACATTTCTTTATTAAAATTTTTGTTTTGTTTCCAATAACCATTGTGTTCTCTGTATAATTTCACTAAAGAGAGAGAAAGCGGCTTCAAAGTGACTCCGCCCGTAAACCAACCAATTTTCTTTTGTGTCTTCTAACTACAGGCATGCCTACATAATTCTGGGCCCAAAATTAGGGTGATTAATTTGATTGTTTTTACTTCGTTTGTGTGTTTTGCCTTTTTTTCACACCAACCCTCGTATTTTTCACATTTTTTCACATTTTTCACATATTATTTCACCACTGGCAAATTTTCACATTTTTCACATTATTCACACCGGCAGCATCCCTGTAATTCTGTTATCATTACAACCAATTAAGGTACCGGAATATCAAAACACATGTTTTTTTTCCATAAATAAAAATGGAATATGCCTTGTAAAAATGATGGAGTATAATCAGTCACTCTGCTCATGTACACTATACCTATAATATAGATGTTTGGATATTATTTCCCTGTTTTGATATTATTTCCTGTTTGGATTTTATTTCCCTATTTGGATATTGTTTCCATGTTTGGTCATCGTTTCCTGTTGGAGATTATTTCCCCATGAATATTGTTTTCTATGAATATTGTTTGACTGTGGATACTATTTTCAGGGACACTGACATGTCCCCAAACCTTGATAATTTGAAAGCAAGTATTTTGAGCTGTTACTAGGCTAAGACCAGCCACGTCACGAAAATATCTTGCTAATCTCGAAAAATTTTCATGATCTAAAGCTAGTCGCATGAAGAGCACAGAACACTTACATGTTGTAACCATAAAAAAATTTCGTAAGCAGTTCTCAGCTTGTAATTCGGCGAATGATGAATTATAAATATGCCGCACCCTGTTTGTGGCATAAATAATGCCCAAGACTTTTCATCACTGAAACCAATACAGTGAAATCAGAGCAGTGAATAATTAGTCTGCAGCACAAAATGTGGAGGCACCATAATAGTAAGAATTGTACGTTATTTAAAAATGTTGCCGGCAGAAATTATTTCCAGGCTAAAAGCAAAATAATTTAAGTAGAAATACGGCCTCCGAGCGTGAGCAAACTCGAAAGAAGAGAACACGCAGGACCATTTCCGGTTAGGTAAATAGAAAACCTGGCCAACCTAACAGCCAAAAGCAGTGAAATTTGGTAAAGGTGTTGTTGGCAATTTTGCAATCAAGCAGATTTATGTGGCAGAGACTGAAATTAGAAACAATGTGTAACTTTGTTATAAATTAAATTCCGAAGGTTTGTAATATCCTCTGTATCTGATGAAATTTTTAGACGTAAGATCACGAATTTGCAGGCACGCCAGAAAACCCGACATTCACACTTGGGTTTATTACCGTAATCAGGCTGTTATTTAAAACAAATACGGACTGGACCAGGTGCATAACACAAATAATGTTACCAATGCATAAATCTAAGCAATATTGACGATCGTAGCCTAATAATACGAAACGGCTAAGAGACACTTAAATATTGTGTTTCTGTCAAATAAGACAACTTGCCGTATGAAAATAAAAAGCAATAATTTTGTACCCGATAAAATTATGTGGATACATTACTCCCCCACATCAGTTAACTCCAATCATGGATGGCACCAGGGTCACGTGTCATTCGGCCTGAGGCATTAGCAGGGACCAAGAATAGAGGTCCCCTGAACTTACGAAAACTGACAATAGGTGTAAAACACTCTGAAATAATAAGTAAAAGTACAAATGGACAGATCAAGGGACAAAATCTCCTTGAGTTTTGCACTTAATTAAGTAAACAAGAACCAAAATGAACTTTATTAATCTTTTTTTTCCCGTCATTTAAGCTCAAACAAAAAATTAAGTGATTGAAAGACATTTGGTTAGAAATATTTGCTAACACCGCCTAAGGATGGCGTTGTCAGCATTTGATTCTAGTTGCGAGATGCAGCATCCAAAGCTAAGATACAAAAAATTCGTTTACGTTTGGTTGAGATGACATCCAGCAGACGAATCGAAACTCGTTGAAAATATTTTAACTGGAATTGGATCAAATTTGGAGGAATTCCGTTTGAGATAATTTTTTTTTGGTACAGAAGCGATCATTATGGGTTATAATTACCAGAATTAAAAATTGAAATTTTTGCAGTCATAATCTTATAAAGTAGAATTATGAAGATGTGACATATGAAAATTACGAAATAAAATGTATTCAAAATAAATTAATGCTTTGTTATTGTTGTAGGAAATTTCACTGAGAATTTCCCTGACAGAAATTTGCTTACTTGATCGTGTACTAAATTCGTCCAATCACAACCGACTTACAGTGATAACACTCCAGTAGCTTTCGAAAGCTACTGTGGTGTTATCACTGTAAGTCGGTGTTCATTGGCTAAATTTAACACTAACTCGGTAAGGCAATATCTTGCAGCTTTCATTGGTCGCCGCAGCGTAATGCTAAACCGTGCAAAACATGGCAAGTGCTTTCTGAAGTTGATACAATTGTGGCGGTCGTAGCAAACGCTATGATTGCACCGAAAGATTATTGTGATTGTAGCAAACGCTATGATTGCACCGTATGATTGTGGTGGTTGTAGCAAACACTATGATTGCACTGAACGATTGTGATGGTTGTAGCAAACGCTATGATTGCACCGAACGATTGTGGTGGTTGTAGCAAATGCTATGATTGCACCGCACGATTGTGGTGGTTGTAGCAAACGCTATGATTGCACCGAACAATTGTGGTTACACCAAAATAATCACTCTCATCATAGAGAAGTTTCGCAACAGTCCACGAAAAATCGAGATCACAGTGGAAAATGTGAATTGCATTAGACATTTATGACTGCTTGATCAAGCAACGAATAATAAAGGACAATACAAGAACAATTATGTTCAATTTTTTAGGTGGAACTATAAAGTTCACTTGACATTGAAGTGTAATAAGCATTTACCATGTTGAATTATTGGAACTATAAATTCCGAACACGTTGCAACACCCTTAGTTTAGTGTGGCCTCCTAATAAACAATGGCCAGAAACGAAAAAAAAGAGGAGGATAGATAACATGTACGCAAACAAGTATACGAGCTCATGTGAGCAGACACAGTGTTGAAATATGAAAATTGAAATCATAAATATTGGTTTGTTGTTTATTTATTTATTTTTTGCATGAAAAGTTGGCCAACTTAGTGTTGCATGAAAATGAAATGTTTGATTTATGATTATGTGAATAAGAATATGAATATAAAAATGAAATATTTTAATTACGATTGAACATGAACATTGAATATGAACATGAAAATGAAATGCATTGATTGTGAAAATTATATGAATATGACCATTGATATGGAAATTGAATTAACTATGGATCATGTGAAAACGTGTTATTGAATTGAATGAAATTGATATATGTCTTGTTTCAGTAGAAACAGTTGATTCCGATAAATACACGATGTTGAAAAGTGTCAATGATCTGTAATGTATACAGAGTAAGTATGAAATAAGACTCTCATTGCACTCAGAATCAGATCCCCTGTCCGAAATCAGAAATTAGAGTGAAATTAATTCACTAGATCAGGTCGAAACTTAAATTAGACAAAGATAAGCAAGAATACGAATGCGCATCAGGGCAATCTTACTCGTTCTTGAGGTTTTTCTCCTTGAATTAATATTGACAGAAAATCATAGGTAAGGATTTTCTCCAAGACAACAGGCAGACTAGAAATCTGGCGGGTGGTTTTGCCAAGACGCACGTTCAAATTTCTCCTTATACGGGCATAAATTAAAGTTTAAGGGAAACATTCGTTAACCCATGAGGGGCTAAGAGCGAATAGTTAGTAGGCAAGGACGTTGTAAATATATTACATTTGGCTTAATCCTTTAATTTATATCGATATATCGGTAACCGGTATCGGTATCTACCGATACTCTATCGATTACCGATCATGCTTCCCTTAACCCAACTTGTATTTACACAACGTTCCTTTGGCTATTAAATTAATAAATAACTTAGATTCGCTAAGCATCCCTGCTTAGCTCAGTTCAGCCTCAGCCCTGCACATCATGGCAAGCTGCCAAGGATCAGCTATCCAGATACTTCTTATAGATCAGAGCATTACCTCATTGCTAATATTAGCCCATAGCCGCCTGAAAAAACTTTCAGACCCTTTTTTTAGAGTCCGTATGGTACTTGGGTCGGTTCTCGGATTCGAACCGGCATTCTCTTGGTTTGGAGCCGACGACGCTGACCACTGGGCTGTGAATGCTCGCTTTGCTCGGGGTCCCCGGGGCCCCGTCACAAAGCTCATGCTGGGGACTTAATTTTTCGCTGTTGTACGTTGAAGGCGTACGTTCGTATCTAGGCAGCTACGGGTTAGCTGAGGGTTGAGAAAATACTTGATTGAAACCAATAACCCATAACCGCCTGAAAAAACTTTCACACCCTTTTTTAGAGTCCGTATGGTACTTGGGTCGGTTCTCGGATTCGAACCGGGATTCTCTTGGTTTGGAGCCGACGACGCTGATCACTGGGCTGTGATTGCTCGCTTTGCTCGGGGTCCCCGGGACCCCCTCACAAAGCTCGTACTGGGACTTAGTTTTTCGCTGTTGTACGTTGAAAGCGTACGTTCATATCTAGGCGGCTACGGGTTAGAACTAGTCCGGGTTCGAGTCCCGAATTGTTCAGCTCTACCTTACTATTGGAACTGTTAGCTGCTGGGGGTATATAAAGGCCCACCTGCCAAAGCAGATCTCTCACGCCAGTTCGACTCTGACACAGAAAGGTCACACCCCACTGAGCTCCCGACTATTGGACCTGACATCAGTTATAAGCTAAGTAGAACTCTGATTTATGAATTGAATTCATGCTGAACTTAGGAAAGTTAGCCTACTCGTTTGGACTAAGATCCAGGCCTAACTTTGGCAAGGACGCCGCAGTAATTAGACAATAGCTTTAGCTAAGAGTGCTTTAACATTAGGATAAGAGGGAACCAATCTAACCCTAACCCTGCACTTTTGACTTTGAATAAATCAAGTTTATTTAAACCAGAAACAACTTGTGTGGTCTCTCTTCTTTTGCGTGCCATTGTTGTGATATTGTGTGATATTTGTTGCTGTTAATAATTAATCGGCTGGTGTAAGCTGATTAGCTTACACACTTGACACCCACCACTTTCCGATAATTAGGGGAAAGTGAGAGGTTTACACTCCTACCCCTACTGCTCCAAGTTCTGCATCTACACTCTACAAACCAAACTAACTATTTAGTAATGTAGTAACAAAATACATTGATCACTCTTAATACTTGCTGAGGTACAGCTGAACCTAAATGTGTTAACATGTCTGAGACAAGGCCAGGTGGTTGAAAGCTCATCTGACACCTTCCCCTGAACCTTCCCCCAAACAGGGGCCCGATGGTCCTCACATAACTACTTAAGGACTTGAAGAAGCTGTAAGAAAATGGACACGGATAGTTTGTACGCAGTGACTCTACCTGCAAATGCGAGTTTAGATTTGTTTCCAGATAATTCATTGAAATAGCAAATAGTGGGTTAATGCTAAAATGTACTTGCACATTTGTGGTTAATCGCGTACAAACTATTGGTGCCCATTTTCTTACAGCTTCTTCAAGTCCTTAAATAGTTACGTAAGGACCAACGGGCTCCTGTTTGGGGACGATTTAGGGGGAGGTCTCAGATGAGCTTTCAACCAGCTGGCCTTGTCTCAGACACTTTTGGGTTCAGCTGTATCTCAGCAGGTATTAAGTGTACAATGTATTCTGTTACTACATTACTAAATAGTTGGTTTGGTTTGCAGAGTGTAGATGCAGAACTAGGAGCCATCGGAGGTCGGATTACTGGTTAGAAGAGGGAGGCAGAGCGGAGTGGTATGTAATGTAAGAAGCAGAGGCAGGCGGATGACGGCAAGCAAATTTTACTGATCAATGAGTTTGAATGTTTATTACACAGCCAGTGCTAATGGTGCTACATAGGCATGTTGAAACGGTCGATGATGGGAAGGTCATGTACTGTAGAATTATGTCGATAAAGCGAAGGTTTCCCAGTACGCCTACTTACTTTTTTTAAACCAGTTTTTTGTCAAGTTGTACTTAAGCGTAATCAGTTACGATTCAAAACAACAACAAAAAAAAAAGAAAGAAAAAAGAAAATACAAAACATGGGGTAAATAAAAGAACATAACTCAGAACGACAATGATTTATTAGAAACACAACAGATAGTATTTACAATACCGTGTCAAATTAACAAAGAACAACAACACAAGCATAATAATGGTCACCAGTATCAGTTCTGGGAATCCATAACATCAAGAATTTATAGGGTTGGGAGAATTTGTGACCGAGACCCATACTGAAACGTCTTGGATACATTCACATTAAATCAGTCTTAGTTTATAGAGGGTGCCACATGTTTTATGTGGGAATTTCTACTCAGTTTTTAGCCTAAAATTAAACAAAACTAAACGAAGATAGCTTGTATTTAATTATTATTTAGCCTAGTTTAGTTTTAATGTAGTTTACTTTAGATTTGGGCTGAAAAATGAGCAAAAATTACCAGAGAGAACACGTGGCGCCCTCTGAAAACTCGGACTGAACTAATGGGGACCAATCTAACGTGTTTCAATAGGGACTTTTTTAGGAGTAACAAATTCTCCTCCCAAACCCTATAAATTCTTGATAACATCAATATCGTCAAACACAAAAAGACCATGTGTTTGACCAAGACCAAATAAAAAAATGTAGTAGCGACAAAATATACTAGACGGTGAATGTATACTAGCTAAAAGCCGGTGTCTGATTTGTTTAAACAAACGTACAATCATATCATATTCTTTCCGAACAATAAGAAAATTTGAATCTACAGATGTTAGACGGTGGTAGATAGTCTGTCTTGTAACACTTTGCGCTTCGCTTAATAATATGAAAAGGCATTTTTGTACTGAAGATACGTATGCACAGCAATTCCATGTATATGAAACCCTTTATCGATGCATTTGCTAGCATTTTCATACATCAGTATGTTTAAATATCTATCTTACAAATGTCAGCATGACTACGACTGGCCCCTTTACAACTGAATTTATCTCTATCATCTCCGAAACAATAGTAGGTTTTACTACATAACGCAATGATCTCTGTTTCACTCTATTCTAATTTAATAGACCAGGAATTCTTTTGTCATAATAATGGTCACCAGTATCAGTTCTGGGAATCCATTTGTATTTTTTCTACTTCGTACGCTTGTTTCAGGGATGGTTTAACAACATCATCCAGTTGGTCTGTTGAAAAAGCTATGTATGCTGAATCAGCATCCATTTCGCAGTACTGAAAGTCTGAACGATCAACATACTTCAATATTAAATCACAAACTGTAGCATATGAAGTTTAGCATACTGGCAAACAAAAAAAAACTATTTGCCAGGGTAGGTCTAGCCGAATCTTCTTCTTGCTGGTTAATATTTCAAAACAGTTTTCCGAAATGGTTCCAAACTACAAAAAAAAGAAAATGTGCAATACTGGACATTGATTCAGTTTGTTGGTCCAGTTTTACCATAACATGCATTTCCGAATAATTTCATTATTTCAGCAAAAATTGCTTGTTCAGGGTTACTATCACCAGCACGTCTGGCAGAACTGAAGTCATAACCAGAATTTTCAAAACAATTTCATTGGTTTAAACTGTATAACCCGGTGGATATGAGAAAAAACCAAGCCTTTTTTATATATCATTTCTGTAACGATGTTGCCAATAGTATAATTGTATGGTTTATCTTTTATCACTACACCTGCTCTGCAGCAAACTGTTGCAAGAAACTACCAACATAACTGGAACTTACTTTTGCGTGCTTAAATATCAGGGACATCTCACCAAAATACTTTTTCAAATACATATCAGAACATGAATATTACACTCCACCACTCCAAATAATGCCCCAGTCTTCATACCGTCAAGGATTTCAGCTTGAGTTAGACGTGGTTTATGATCCATGATGAATCCAAGCCGCTGATTAACAAACTGTTGTATGGAGGACTCAGTCTTCTTCAGTGTGTATCATTCGCATTCACGCATTTCTTTATAATTATAGCCTAAAGATTTTATGTACTCTGCATTGAGAGTTGTCGTTTTCTGTCATTCTGCAGCAAGTGGGTCCTCACTAGAAAATTTATATAAGGGACAGGGTCGATGGGGATGACAGTAACTGCAGTGGGACTGCCATATGGTGTTTGTGTTTGACGAAAAATAACAAACTCTGGGAGAGCAAATAAATTAGACTGAACACATGTGAATACCACTACTATTCAACTACTAAAAAAAACCACTTTTTTGTTTTTACTGATGAACGTGAAAGATGACCCACTCTACAACACTTAGGGTTTTTTTTTTCTTTTTACAAAAAAACCTCCCGCAACCCTGGAACTATAGCCTAGGGGGTCACACACTTGCGTCCTGGCAGACGACTTTTGTGAAAACGGCGTCTTGGCAGAGGACTTTACAACCCCAATCCCACCATTGTGGAATTGGGCTACAACTACGTTTGTAGCCGATGAATATGAAATATCAAAGAGTTTGCTCATGCGAGACAAACTAACTAACTTCGCACAATCAAGAAATTGCTCTTATGAGCAGACCAGAAACTTTATGGTGTAAACAAACAGAAAACCAGTAGCTTTCCTTAACAAACAGACTAAAACGTCGCCACTAAAGGACAAAACCAAAATGCAACTATTACCATAGAATAGGCAAAACAAGAACTGTGCCTACCACCAAGAATGGGCAAACTAACTGAACATCGAAAAACATGGTTTAAGAAAAACCTGAAAGAACTACCAACTCAACACACTCCACACTATAATAAAGTTAGTTCTAAAGGCTGAAAATTAGGTTGATTTATGGGAAAAACACCCCTTTGGGGAAAAAACCGTCGCAAAAATATTGCTCTTTATGAGCCTACCAAATTGCAAGAAACTGCACGCTTATTATAAGCCAAAATTAAATTGAATATTGCCGTAAGGCAACCCAAACACAAAATTAAGTGTTCCCCCTTCGCTAAACCATACCTAATCTCCAAAGCAGCCTTTACGGCCATACTAAGCCTAAAATAAAAAATTGTCCGAAGTAAAAACGTTTCTGTTTTACCTCCTAAGTTCAAAAAACCAAAAATCCAAAATAGGTATAAAAATAGGCTTAACGTTCTAAACCCTAAAACGTATTCCCAAGACCCTCCTGCATATGCCTACCAAATTTCAGCAAGATCGAAGCACGTTAGGCTTAACTAGTGGCATAGGCCTAACTAAACAATAGAACTTAAGGCCCGGGCTTAGTCATTGCTCGCCTAACCCACGTTTCACCTTAAGCTCCCAAAAAACCTAAAAAGGGCCTAACAAAAAACCTAAAGGGAATCCTAACCCTTATTCCCGACCAGCCTTACTCCTGGGTTTTGGCACCATGACAAAAAATAACAAACTGTGAGAGAGCAAACAAATTAGACTAAACAAATGCGGGAGGGAAGCTGGGGAAGTTTGGGGTTAAGTTAGGGTTAAGAGGGTTTGGTTTAGGGTTGGGGAAAAGAGCCTAACCAAAATTGGGCCTACTAAAGGCCTAACAGCCAAAATCCTCCTACCTAGGAGACCTAGCAGGGGTCGAAGGGGCCCCAAGGCTTTCTGATTTTACCACGCTGGCCCCTTTGCTTAAATACCTTTTGGTAACCCCTGATAACCGCGACATAGCAAGGGTATTATGGGAAAATGGTAGTTTCTAGAAAGTTCTACAGGCAGGAACCAGAAATTAAATCACAAGCCATAGATATTGCCCACCTATGTAAGATTAGCCACACAAGACTAAGATTGGCCATTGGCCCCAGCAAACATATACAAGTAAACAAGATTTGCGACAGTGTTTGTAAGTTCATCAACGAACAGACTGCGGGACCAAACAAGTGTGTCCTTACTGTTATATTTATGGATGATCACAGAACCTGTATTATACGCTTTTCATTCCATCCACTCTCTCGACACACGACTGGCTCCAGCAGGCGTAGTCATTCCAATTTACATCCAATTTCATTTCTCTGGCGAATTTACCAATCACTTGGCGTAGGGTCCATTAAGGCCCAAAGATACAGAGCATTTGCGTCGTAGCCAACAATTTTTTTACACAATTTCGGTGTTAGTCCCTTTTCTTTCATTTCCTCCTGATGTCTGTATATTATATTAGTAGCATGATAGCGATGAAAAAAAATGCTTTGGTTTGGCCACAATATTAAATATTAAATATTTATTATTTTCATTAGATAATGTAAAACAGGTAGCATCCAGAATTATGAACAGACACTACCCGGAACATTAAGCCCGGAACACTGACACCGGTTTCAAATATGTCAATTCCCTTTTCTGAGTAAAACAAAACTATTTTATCCAAAGCTCCCAGAAAAGGAACCACATCTTTGTTGTGATACCACTTATCTGGATGTTTACAAACTGACAAATCAATCCATTAGGGGCACATTATTACGATGTTGTATGCACCAAACTTTCCACGGAGGTGCAAACCACTTGTTAGTGTCACTGACCTAGTTTCCATGGATGATTCGTTGATTGTATAGGTATTAAACTCGTCCATTAACACAATGCATTTCCGACTACAGTACTTTACGAGACACTTCGTTTGCCATAGAAGACTCTTAAGAGACACTTTATGTGCACGGTCGTCTGCGGCAAATGAGAAGCAGGTCGGTGATTTGTTACCACGTGGATATCATGTTAGAAACTCATTATTCACAAACAACCTTTGTTACTGTAACAAAGCATTAATCATTCAAGAATAATGCACTCTGATCAGCTATTTACTAAACATATAGAATGTTTAATTGAATAATTTTCCAATTACCGGAGACTGTGCTTTCGAGTTCTGATATGCTGTTGTGAAGCGATATCTATCGATAGCTGGTGGTTGTAACGCTCGCAACATGCAGCTTAGCACAACCAAGTTATCATAGAACCAAGTTATCATAGAATTTAAACACAATCGAGGCTGTAATAAACCAATAATAGCATATTTTATTGTTATGATCTGATAATTAATTGTCATGATTACATACATATCATGATGTCATATATCATTGTCATATCATATATATAGTTGTATTACGTATATAATTAAGGAATTGTTTGAAACCAGTTCTACAATTGCCACATTTAGCTGCTGGTGTTTTCTAAATGCTCGGCTTCACCCACTTATCTTTAAAACAAATGTAGTTCAATGAGAGATTGACATACGATAATTTCTACATTGTTCATATACTAAATCTAAGCGAGCATGGATGAAATCTGAAGTTAAGTTACCACCCAGCTTAATTTCAATACTTTCCATTGTAACTTCATATTAACTCTCAATTTATAGTATTTTTCAGTCTACCATCTGCAGCATTTTAACCCTTTAACGCCCATGTCAAACTGGATGCATTTTTTAAAAGTCCCCATCCGATAGTTGGGTCGGTCGTGGGATTCGAACCGGCATTCACTTGGTTTGGAGATGAGAACGCTGACCACTGGGCCGTTGCTGCTTGCTTTGCTCGGGGTCCCTGGGGACCCTCACAAAGATCGCATTGCACGTAGGGACTTAGTTTTTTGTCGTTAAGTAGCCATCCTTTTAAAGGGAAGCCAAGCTATGAAGGGTTATTGTGGCTTAGAACGGGGAGGAGAAAAAGAGTTATTAACCCTTTAACGCCTATATCAAAGTGGATGCATTTTTTAAAATCGGGTTGGTCGCGGGATTCGAACCGGCATTCACATGGTTTGGAGACGAGGACACTGACCACTGGGCCGTGGCTGTTCGGGGCCCCGGGGACCCCTCACTAAGGTCGCGTTGCGCTTAGAGACTTAGTTTAGCCGTTAAGTAGCCGTCCTTTTAAAGGGACGCCAGGCTATAAAGGATTAATGATGGGAACGAACACAGGTTTTGGTATTTTGACATTTTTATATGTCATGGATCATGGTCCATGGTGCGCTTTATTACTACCGTGATAAAGGGCACTGTGACTTTATTATGGTACACTTTATTACTACTGTGATTCTACTTATTGTTAGTTACACGAGCGATTGGCCGTTTTCGGTGTCAGGCTTAAAAGGTGTAGATTAGCAGATAATGTTTTATTTTACCAGTGAATACTAACTTCAAAAGGGATGCTAGCGCTCACCACTTGTAGGCTGCGTAGATCATCTGATTGCACAGACGCCCCGATATCAATGACCGCAGAAGCACAGACAACATGGCACTGGTAACCGTAGCCAGGGCCCTACTCAGATAGTTTACTGGCCATGCCGTAACTTTATTAAGCCGGCCCATAGTGGAGTTCAAATATACCAGCAAATAGACATTTCGCTGTCGCAAACTGCCAAAACAATTTGCAGTATTTTTCAAACCACATACATGACAAATGTTAGCTAGCACAATTTACCTTCGCGAAATTTACTCTCCTCAGCATGTTGTTTGCTCAATAAGTAAACATATATAGGACGCCAGTTATTTGTCTTCCATTTTTAAGCTGCGTGTTCACCACATACGGTAGCTTGTTGTGGTAGTACGCCAACAACTTTTTTTCTACATACACACAACTTTTATGAAACTGGAATAAGATGGTCACTGGCGTGTGTGCTGTTGTAGAGTGTTGGAACGCCGAAGTTCCGGTTTGGGTGTGTAGAAAAAATGTGCACATCCGACTGAGCCACCGGACAACAACACACGTTCTCTCTGCTTGCCCTGCAAGCTACCCTAGTTGATTACGTCACTAAATCGTGCATGCAAAGCTTGCCGATAGTTGCTTTTCGTAGGAACGTGCTCCTCCTGAACGAATTGAGGTGATTGCTTTAACATTTTGCCTACCTTAAGCGGGTCGTACACCAATCGAAAAGATCCCAACTTGACTTCATTGTTTTCTTGCTGTAAAGACAAAAAAACAAAAAGAAATTTGGTGAACTTCAAGCAGGCCGACTATCATAGAAGATACAAACGCAACCAATCGCCAACTGATTCCAATATAATCGTTGTAAATTTCCAAACGCTGAAGCTCAAGAAAAAAAATCATAAACCCTACTGTATAAAAATAAAACAAATATGTGTGACACTTCGAAAAACCGACTAATAGCTTAACGGCTGTTCAGCGAATGAAAGTTAGTACAATTTAGCATTATCTAGTGTTTGCTAGCAAAGGAATGCACAAAGATTTTATTTCATAGAAACAAACTTAATCTAAACCTCCTTAACAACTGAGTGGAAATTTGGTAAGTCTCCGGGCACCTTGGAGCAAGCTGCAGCCTAAAGGTTCATAATATCACGGCCGCTAAATGGCACCACGGTAGATGCTTCAGGTTTTCTGTTAGTGACAACCAGCCTTTCATAAGTGTACAATTTAAACTGATGGATAATGTGTCGTTGACATGTATAAATTTGTCCGTGTCAGTGCGTAAGATTCGTTTTTTTTACATGTATTTTGAGATTCGCACGGTTTGGAGAAACAGGAAATACATCGTCGCCCCACAAACCCTGGGACCACATGGTTTAGTTCTGGTTTTGTCGAAATTGGGGTTCGGTTTTGTTGACTGGATGGGAAACAATGTCTGATATTTATTACAGTACATTATGAACCATGGGAAACATGGGGACTAATCTTTTTTAGTATTTTTACTTCATAATACAACAAAATGTAGTTGCATGTCGCCATTTACTGTAGTTGTGACTACACAAAGACTGCAGAATTAATGCGTTTGAGCCCATTAATCAGTGTGAAGAATGTTATTAGTCACTACAGTAAGGAGAAAACGGCAATCCAAAAACTTTAACACGATATTAAGAAATAAATGCACGATTTCCATTTTGGGTAACATTTGTTGCTACTAGATACCGTTATGAAGCAACTGTTTGAGTCTAGCTATGTTGCATGCACACCGTGCGTTTCTTTTCCTGCAAGCAGTTTAGCAAAACAAGAGTATGGAGTGTGATTAACGTCAAACTGTGTTTGTGCTGGAGAACCAAAATAAGCCCTTTGCTCAAAGGGCGCTACTAGTCAGTGCGAGCGTTTCAGGAAGGAGAAAAAAGCTTGACATAGCTTGCTTCAGATGTATGCCAGTACAGCCAGTATGAATAAATTAGTATTTAAGTTAATAACGATGTTATTCTGTTTGGAACCACGCGTTTCCGGGTTGTGATTTCCACACGTCTACATAAACAGGATTGATGTATTGCACACCACGTAATATTGACAACTGGCTTTACACCATAGTCCGTTTTTGCTAAGTCGCTCCATGGAAAAGAAACGAAAGGAAATGTTTTCAAGTATTTTCCCCAAAAAAATAAATATTCAATTACCAAAGTGCGAAAAGATAACATATAAAACAAATGTATGAAGTACTTAAACTGCAGTTAGGTTCAAACAGTTGCATGAACCTAACATGCTACTGTTTGAACATTAGGTACTTTTAGTTTATTTCTTAATTTAAGTACTATATAAAGTCCTTCAAAGTGACTTTCCTTGTTACTCCATAACCGCCGCAATGTAGCAAATGGACCAGCATTAGGATGCTCATGACCAAGGCAGATTGGGATTAAAACTTGCCTCACTCGAGGCTATCACTTTTGTCCCTATCAGTCCTGAAGCCAATGGATGGTGGGCAAAGCAGTGACAAACCTAGTCCCAGTGATTAAGCTCGGGTATCACAATTCGATATTGTGATTGTACTCGGTAATTAAGCATTGTGACTCTACTCAATAATTAGTACAAAAAGTACAGTCAATAGTCCAAGGATTACAACAGAATATCATGTAGCCACCATACTATTAAATGGATTTATTACAAAGGACTGAAAAAGGGTAGGTGAAGAAGCCTTGTGACTGTATAGTAAAATAGTTCCGGGATTACAACAGAATATCTTGTAGCTACCATATTATTAAATGAATTCAATATAAAGGACTGAGTAAAGTTAGGTGAAGAAAGCCTGGTAACTCTACTACATCTGGAATATCGAGAATAATTACTAATTTGCATCTCGTTTAGAAGGTATGTCCCTTCAAGTATTTGGAGCAAGTCACAAATTCCGAGCTCGTAATTAGGAATTTAGGGTCAGATTGATAACAGCTAGGCCTGCAGATCATATGAAAAACGTAGGTTTATTAGTAAGTACTAAAAGTTATTACCGAATTCTAAATTTTTAAAGAAATAAACATGATTTTTAGGGATGAAATTCTGCAACAAATTAAACAAGCCATCTATTGAACTCTACTGAAAGAAACTCAATGGAGCCAATATTGTGAACAGCTAAGGATAAGAAGAGAACAGCAATAATGACGAAAAAACTCGCGTGTCATCTAGTATGGAAATTCACACATGAATTTTTTCGTCATTATTGCTACTCTTTTATCATCTTTAGCTGTTCATGATGTTGGCTCAATTGTGGTTTTACGATTGTTACTAATAACTACAAATTATTTCGTTTCTTTATTGTAGTTATTACTGTTAGCATTGTAAATCGGAAGTTTGTGTAAAATTTTACAAAAGTGGTCCTACTTTTCTTTAACCAGGTCATTCGAGTCACTCGGACTACCGGCTAACATAAAAAAGTTAGTATAATAGCATTTTTCGCCCTTTAATCTAAAACGTCAGGTCAATTTGCTCATCCTTCATCGCCACTTCCTAAACGTCGACTTACCTACGCACCAAAGCCTTACCACAAGAAAAAATGGAAAACTGTTCCACTGGAAGGTAAGCCAAATTGAGGTCCATTTGGTGCGGATGTCGTTTTTTTTTTTTAGTTTAACATATAAATAAATAAGAATGACAGCAAAATGTAATTTCATCTCGCCAAAAGAAGACGGAAAGAAAGCAATTTGGAAACTGGTTGCAAGAGCCAAAAACTGTAACTTTGTCCCGCGGCAAAAAGGGTAACCTAAGTAACCTAAGTAACCTAACAACTTCACAAGATGGTTCTAACCCTGGGCGACAGCCGAGATTGTCGGACAGCTATCCATGGGACCCCCCCCCCCCGACCAGGCCAACCTTAGTTAGTGTCCCGCAAAGCTAGATGTGCTCCAGCAGTATTGCCAGATACCTGCAAGCATTTGCCCCAGAAATCACGACACTAAAAACCCCTAAAAAAATTGTTATCAATAAATATAATCACGAAAATAAATACAAATACAAATCAAAATTAAAAATTAAAAAAATACTGTAATAACTCTATTGTTAAATGGGCATTCCTAAGGTGACACTGAAAGCAAAACTTCTGATTTGCGATCTTGCATGTATATTACAACCCTGATTGAAAATGTTAAATTATGTAAAAAAAAAAAAACACCATGACAACAACTAATTATGTTTTGCGTGGTGCTAAAGAAACAAAACTTGTAGTTTGCTACTTAAAAAAATTCGATACAACTTAATCAGTGAAAGTCAAGTCATCCCGTCGTTGCACCTGGACCTCCATGTGACAATTGACAAACCACCAACTAAAACCCACTCTCCTTCCCGTTGTGACTCCCATGGTGCCGGCATGCTTAGCTTAAGAGTAATGACTAATCAGTAAATGAGCAATATGGAAGTAAAACCAATAAATTCCATCATCGTAGAATTACATCCGCCACGGTAATATAATCATTTATTGTGTCAAACCAAATTCTTGGTCAAACTAATACATGCTTAAATTTTCTTTCATTTTTTATTTTTGCTTGTCTTCTTCTTGCAACAAATTTTTTCTTCAACCTTGCTTTCCTCTGTTCCTCAGTTTCCTTTGCATGTTTCTCATTCTTGGTCTCTACCTCGCAAAAAAGTCTGTTGGCGTCGGTGAAAAGCAAGTGTGCATGATTCCATACTTCTTGTGCATGGAGTCACAGTGAAACTCGTACATGACTCGCTTGAAAAGTTCAAGGATGGTGATTTCGGTGTAGGTTGCTAAGTCGCACGTGATGTTGAGAACTCTCAAATTCGCCTGTATTAGATATTCATTGATGATCTTAAAAGAATTTGCAAGCGGTAGAGTGCTGTATTTTATGGACTTCTTCGGACTGGTGCACAGCTTCACAGTTAGAGATCCGATTTGTTCTCCAGGGTTTTCCCAAATACCGAGTTGTTCTTGAGTTTAAAAAGGTCTTTCTCGAAAATCGTTATAATCGGCGTAAATAAGCCAAGGATGGGATGAGGACTGATACTGTCGTAGTGTTTGAATTTTGAGTTGCTGCCAGGTGGAAAGAAAGTAAGTACCTGAGTTCTATTGAGTCTCAAGCATTTACTTCTGTGCTCTGCCATCAAGTGTTCTTTACCAAAAGCTGCGAGGCAGTAGAATTTTCTGTTGCTACGAACACCTCGAAATCGGGGTAACTTATTGATACAGATGATGCTGGCGCAAAAACAGCTAAACTCTGGGAGAGCTAAACTAATTTGACTTAACAACTTGAAGCTGGGGAATTTTAGGCTTAGTGAAAGGCTTAGTTTAGGTTGGGAAAACTTTTAGGCTTAACTTAGGGCCAAATCAAAATGTGCCTACTAAGGCCTAACCCGAATTGGGCCTACTAAAGGCCTAACTAGTCAAACATCCCCATCTAACAGACCTATCAGGGGTCAAAGAGGACCAACCAGTTAACTGACCAGAAAGCTAACTGATTTTGCATGCTGGCTCCTTTGCTTATATACGTTCTCTTAACCCGTAATAAGTATTATAGGAAGTAATAAGGGTATCATGCCAAGTACCAAGGGTATTATGGGAAATTTAAAGTTCTAGAAGGCTCTAGAGGCAGGAACCAGAAGTAAAATTACAATACGTAGATAATGCCCACCTGTGTAAGATTAGACACATAAGCTTAAGATTGGCCATTGGCCCCAGCAAACATACAGGTAAACAAGATTTGCAACAGATGCCATAATAATGTGTATTCCCTTGATCATCAGCGAGTAACAAGACGTTGAAAACTTTTCTTGATATTTTTATTAACCTTCAACGAATGTAAACTTATCGGTTCCTTGTAAGAGATAACGTTAACAGATTGTTCACCCGTTCGAAAGAATCAATTTGGGTTATAGTAACGCGGAATTTTAGCATAGAGTGCTCTAAAGTGTTCAAAAAGGTTCGTAGTGTTTAACATCTGTTTCATAACAGTTCATTTTAACAGCTAACTTCGCTCTTTTTCTGTATTTGGCAACAACTGGAAGAAAGAGCTAGGACTTAACGGTCCAATTTTTGAAATTTTTATGAGTACAGCGAAGGCTTATGAGATGATCCAATTCTACGAAAGGCTCGATGGATTTTTGGATTTTGGAATAAGCACTCGACAAGACTTCTGACACCGTGAAATGGTTGTAGACGGCGAAAAGAAGGGTCAGAAACCGGCACGTGTGGTGGCAGTACCCTGGCCGAAGTCAATGGCTAAACAGAACTGGATTCTACAATTGTCAGTTGATCCAAACAAGTTTGAATCAGAAATTCCTGGGGTCAGTGGGTTAGGTGGAGTACCCGAGACAGGATGAAATGAGTTAAAAAGTTACGTGAAAATCTAATTGAAAATAAATGTCTTCTGTTTGAAAATCTTCGAGTGTGTGTACTGCGATGGACGAATTTATTTCTATTTCGTAAGGAGTGTCGAAAATGGTGGTTGTTGAATGCTTGTCCTTTATTTTAGTAATCAAGAAGGTTTTCGTTCCTGCTGCACATTTAGCAACCAGTTCTATGCTCGGACCGCTACAGTATAAAATTGCTTTACGAATTAAACCAGAACTTGTACTTATGTAGCTTGAGACCGGTCCTGAATTTACGAACCAGTTAACTTCTTTAGCCAATGGGCTTTTTACGCAGAAAGTGATTATCGTAAAACAATTTTCGTGCACAAATTTTTTCATAGCTGCATCACTCGGTAAAGTTGGTTGACTTAGATTTCTAATTGGTTTGTTCGTGGCATCGAAGTATGCGTTCTGCTCGTCTTGTATCAAGCAATTCCCGTCGATGTAAACCTTAGAAGCAGCATCATTAGGTAAAGTAGTTTCACATAGATTTTTAATATGCTTGTTCATGGCGTTGAAGTATATTTTCTGATCGTCTTGTAATAAACAATTCCTGTCGACATACACTTTTGTTGCCGCGTTAGCAGCAAGCCGTGGGAAAGCTATTTCCTTAATTTGCTTTTTCCTCGCATAAAAATTCCCGCAGCCCCATCTACGTACAAAGTATTTTTTCCGATGCTAGAAATGGTGGAAGCCAATTCATCGGCGAAAAGAGTAATGGCTGGAGGCAATTCGGTTTTAAGTTTTTGAACGTCCGTTGTCAGTGGACCAATCTGATAATAATTGAAGGCATCTTCAGATTCGACAGCGGCTCCTACTTTATTAGTTAAACGTTTGCTTTGCATATTATAGTTGTTTTCGGGGGTTAAAACAAACCCTAGTACCGGCAGTCCTCTCGGACTGACTCCTGTCACTTCACCCCCCCCCTCCTCGTCCTTTTCAATGTTTGTCCAAATTTATTGACTGACATCTTTTTTTTAATACACGAAATTTCAAAACTGCGCTTCCCCTTCGATAAGGTTTTTTTTTCAATATATAAATATAATAAAAGGAGCAACCTCAAAATAAATAATAAGCACACACGAAAATGTCTCAACCATCCTGGCAAACATATCTTTCGAATCTCTAACAAAAAAACTCGCTGAAAGTTAAAAACAAGAAAGGAACCAAAATTAACAACGGTGTAAAGTTTTCATTGTCTCCTTCCATACAGTTTAAAGATTTAAAGGGTTCGGGGAACTCCATTTCGGACGAAAAATCAAAATATAAAGGTTGGCTTTCACCTAGCGACCCTGAAACTCAAAAAGTGCTGAAAAGTCTTACGCAATACATCTGTAAAAAATTAGAGGTCCAGTTTGACGAGGATAAACCCGTATCCATGACTATGTTTAATTATCCAAATTATATGCATACAGCTTACCCTTGCTATCTCTCTTGTGAAAAAGTAAATACTGATGATGGCAACAAACCGCTCTGTCTTAGAACTTGGGTGTACGAGAATATTCACAAAACTAAAGGGAAACTTAACAAAAATGTTATCGACAAACCCTGGTTTAACTTACCACCTTACAATGCTTTAAACTTGACAGAAGTCACTGGAAAAATTACAGCAGTGTACGTCACTGATGATTCTCCCAGCAACGTGAAATTATGGTGCAGTGTAGATTTTGGAGTGGCTCATTCCGACATTCCCAACGACAAATTTTCTGATGAAGACTATATAGGTTTGGTAAATGTGTAAAATTTTGTTTAAACATTTGTAAATAAAAAAGCTATGGAAATTAAAAACTAAGACTTTTTCATGCCTAAAAAAGAACCTAAAAATCATCCATTTTTACCTTCGAATATCAGATGTTTAATTATAGGGCCTGCAAATTGCGGAAAAACTAATTTTGTAATTTCATCTGTAATGAAAGATGGCTCGACTATGACCGGTTATTTACAATAAAACTTTATGTCAGCCTAAATACAAAGCTTTGCAGTCTATATTTGCTGAAATTGAGGGAAAATTAGGACGGGATGTCGCATTTTTTCACGATTTTCAAATAGATTTAATTCTGCCCGAAGACCTGGACCCAAACTTTCAAAATCAGATAGTTTTTGACGATTGCTTTTTAGACAAACATCAAACGTTTCTTTGCCCACGGCCGTCATTCAAATGCTGATGTTTTTTATTGTTTTATTGTAGTCAGTCTTACACAAGAATTCCAAAACAAGTAGTCAGAGATAATGCAAATTTATTATTCCTTTTCCCCGTGGATAGTTAAATTTAAAACATGTCTACGATAATCATGTTGGTCCTGACATGGAATATTCAGACTTTAAAACATTGTGTCAAAATTGTTGAAAAAGCCTTATGGGTTTTATCAATTAACAAAACATTAAACGAGGAGAGATATAACCGTTCGTTTTTACCTATTAAGCAAAAGAATGGAGACAAAACGAGAAATCGCTAAACTCAAAAGACGTTCAACTAAAAAGTTTTTAAATCGACGTTTAAGTGAGAGAGAGCAAGAAGAATCACTCCAAGAATTTTTTTAAGCCGGTAGTAAGCACCCTGAAACCGACACCGGTCCTCGGTGCAGCTACGCAAACTATGCCGATTAAAAACACCATAGCCACGCAAACTATCCCAATTAAAAACACTCTAGCCATGCAAACTATCCCAATTAAAAACACTCTAGCCACGCAAATTACCCCAATTAAAGTGTATAACAAGGAAGAAAGTGATGTGGATGACTACGGATCATTGGGTTTATCGCTGTCCCCTGTAGTTACTCCTAATCAGAAAACATTGCCGACCTCACTCGATTTTGGTCTCGCCGAATATTCAAGTCCGGATGAAGCTCCTATAATGCAAATACCTCCCGAGTCCAAACCCGAATACGCAACTACGAGCACCGGTCCTAAACTCACGCCTTCATATTCCGCGGTGAAAGCTAGACGCATTTGCACCCCGCCTGAGCTTCCTAACATCACCACTCTAAGGTCCCTCGATAGTTTGTTACCTGGTCAAAATATTGGAGACACTGCTAAATATTTCTTGATAAAATTTTTCGAAAATCCTAAAGACACTCACCTAGTATTCGGGTTACAGTATGATAAGAAAACAGGTGAGCTGACCTTTGGTAATAAAATAGTTAAAATCTTTGAGAATGACGTAGTGGTCGAGGGGGAGCAATACGTAGGGAGACGCGGGCTTTGGAACTTGCTAGTTTTCAAATAAACTTCCCTTGCACCGAAAGTTAAAGCAGCTTACGCGGCCATGTTAAAAAATACTAATGCTATTTATCACAACAACTACCCAAATACTTGTAAACCCAAAACTAATCGTAGCACCAAGTACAAGACTATTATCGCTCCGATTTGGGAAGACATGAAGAAAACAGGGACGGGTATGGTTAAAAAAGCTGGTCATTCGAGCAGAGTCCATTACAAATATTACGATAATCCTAATGATTTGATTAAAAGACTGAGACTTTTGTGCAAATCTAGTTTAGCCGGCCATGACGGACACGGAACGAAATGGTCGAAGTTTTATCAGAAATACAACAAAGACAAATCATAACTCCTCGGGAGAAATTGGTATCTTATCAAAATTTAGGTTTAGGTTAAAAAAATTGTATGTAAAACAAAGGACCATGGAATCAAATAATATCAAGATGAGGTACTGTGTCAAATGTAAACGTCACACTTCTAACAGCTCCGAACCATCCGTTATTATCACCGAAAAAAATGGTCGACAGATGCAAGTTGTATTTTGCGAGGCGTGCGAGACGAAAAGAGCTTCCTTTACCAAGTCTGGGAAAGGAATCGTAAATAAAATCATAGATAATTTGCCGGTCAAACTCCATTAGGCTACCAATACTGCGGCCCGGGAACAAAACTGGATGAAAGGTTGGCTCGAGGAGATCCGGGAATTATTAAACTTGTCGAAGCATGCAAGGAACACGATGTAGCTTACTCAGAGAGCTCGGACTTAAAAGATCGGCAGGACGTGGATGAAGTTCTAGTTTCCAAAGCTCAAAGACTGATAGATGATCCTTCTCTGGCATGGAGGGAAAAACTAGCCGCTTCGATCGTTAAGAAAATCATGAAAACAAAACTAAGGTTTGGAATGGGAAATAAAAAAAATGGATCAACTCGTAAAAGAACTTCACAAGCCAATGCAAAAAAATT